>JACEFZ010022468.1:0-11847 GCA_014155875.1 Cepaea nemoralis | reverse complement strand
TTTTTTTAATTTGCCAAATACAAAAAGAAAAAATATCAAGTGGGGAACGCTTGAGGCCACTTAGCTCAGAAATAAATTCACAAGTATTGATTACAGAAGCAGAAGGATGGCGAAGGACACTGGTAATATGGAAAGCTAATTCACACACAAAATTCAGTCCAGTGCTACTAGAAATAGTATTATGGACTACACTTGAGTTCAAAGTGAGCGAGCATCCCAAACAAACAAAAATAGTTTTTCTAGAAACCATAGAATTTATTTTCCTGGAGACATGCATAAGGAAATGCCTAAATGTTCTCGGCCTCCCTCAGAAGATATCAGAGCATAGATACATATAGTTCTAGTGACCAGTGAGGTTAGTCAGATGTGTTTGTCAATACACCCTTTGCAGTATCTGTGTGTCAACAAGAAAACCCTAACCTGCACAGTTTGCAGCGACTACACTAGCCAGGCGGCCTTAATTCCTGAGGCTCAAGATCCCTCTGTCCTACACCATAAGGTACTATCTTCTTCTTCTTCAGCGTTCTGAGCCATTGAGGTTCTTTGCTGCAGATGTGTGGGTGAACATCTAGGAAACATCCAGATGGGAAAATGACTGCAGATTCCATCAGAAATGAACTGGGTGTTTTGTGGGGGACTATTGCGTTGACATTCTGGCGGCGGCATTATGCACAGTTTATCTGTGCGGGCTGTTGTTTGTCGAGACTCCTGTCTTTTCCACTTTTCACATTGGGCAGTAGGGAGCATTTTGTATGATATTCACTGGCACAGGAACGGAGCATAATGGGGATGACCCGTTGCTGTGAAGTTGGAACTGCGACTAACTGACTAACTGACTAACTGACAATCCATCTCCATTCGTCTCTCTGGTTGACCTTCTCTTGCCAGTCGTTGATTCCAAGTGCTTGTAGGTTTGTATATATATTATCTCTCCACCGACTTCTTGGTCTACCTCGGGGTCTACGGTCATTTATTTCCTGAGTGTAAGCGAGTTTTGTTTCCCTATTATCTTCCATTCTTTCTATATGCCCCAGCCATTGTAGTCTATTAGCCTTCATGATACCAGTGATTAGCGGGGACTTAAACATATGGTACTATAGGCAGGAATAATTATAATATCTGTGCATTGTTTTCATCTGCTTCTCCGTAATATGTTTTGTCTTTTTTCATATTTAAATGAACAGTTGGTTATTTATAGAATTTATATCATACACCATTGTGTTTATAGAATTCATAACCTGTATTTATATAATCTGTATCATGTACCATTGTATTTACATAATTTATATACTATGGCACCATGTTTATAGAATTTCTATCCTATATCATATCGCTGAAGTCACTAGACCAATCACAGTGTCTGATTCTCAGTTCGTACTATGTAAACTTAAATATGGATAGATGTAGCATAAGGGGGTACCAACAAAGACACTTCTCTCTTACATGAAAGACATTTTTCTCTTCCAAGAAAGACACTTCACTTTTACAGTTATCTATAAAATCATTTACTTTTAACGCAGTGGACAAGGGAGATATTCTGAAACGTATGTATAAAATCCCTTTACTTTTAACACAATGGACAAGGGAGATATTCTGAAAACTAAGAGAGATATTCTGAAAATTATCTACCAACAACTGCTAGTTATGCCATATATTATAATGAAACAATCACAGAGCAATGATGGTAAAGTAGCATTGAACTATTTGTGTTGTAGGTAAAGTACAACATTTTCATGTCAAATTTAATCATCATTAAAAGGAGTAAAAAGGATTTTCTACAAGCGGAAATACAAACTATTGCACATGACTGCAGAGTATAAGCAGTAATAAGTAACAGTGCTAAACAATGTTAACACATACATCCTCTCAATGAGCATATATATGTAAATGTTTCTCTTAATGGGGAACATGGTCAAGGTTCAATGGGCTAGCTGCTTAAAATATTTAAAGTACTAAGATGGCTACCGACACTGTAGCGTAGGGGTTATGAACACAATTCTCAATCTCACATACTCAATCCTACACGCTACATTTGAAATACGCCTGCAGATGATTTGAAAGCAGACCACTTTGAACTGGTTTTTATACAATGGTATGAGTGCTGGTCATTCAAAAAGCAATGGCAAGCTACTGAACATAAACTTGCCAAGAAATCACAAACAGCCAACAAATGCTGGGGTTGACTGTGACATCCTGTAAACGATATGCAACTAACTAATGTTGCATATGTTATAAGAATGGATTGCAAGTGTGTAATAAAACTAACTGCACATGGAGAATTTTCTGAGGGAGGAAGACCAAGAAGTCACAGGGGCAGTGTGGTCAAACTGTCCGCTTCGTGTTCTGAAAGTCAGAGTTTGTTTTCAGACTCATTCGTTTAGACCACATGTGTCAAACTCAAGGCCTATGGGCCACATCAGGCCCGGCGTACAATCATATCAGGCCTGAGAGGTCTCAACCGACGTACAAATATATTCGGTCCGAGAGAGAATTTTAGACAAAAATATTCTCCTTTGGTATCGATGAAAGTAATGACACAACTGACACTGCACAGCACTTTTTTTCTGTTTACGTGGTCGGCCTTTTCCTCTGCTTCCCTCTGATCTGTACATCATTGCTTGTTGTGGTATACAGTTAGTAACCTACTTGCATGGCCAAACCATTTGACTTGCTGCCTTCTAATAAAATATAGTGCAGCTATAACCCCCACTTTAGTCCTGATTTCTTCATTTCTGATCTTATCTCTTCTTGATACACTGAGTATTCTTCTCAGAAATCTCATTTCTGTTGTTGTGATTGTTCTTTTCTCTTTTTCTGTCATTGTCCATGCTTGGCATTGGTAACATAGAGTTGGTAGTAAGATTGTGTTGTAAAGTGCTTTCTTAGTAGTTATTGATACATGTTTGTTCTTTAGTATTGGTGCCATTTGTCCAATGAGTTGGTATGCCTTATTGCATCTATTTTCGATCTCGTCTTCTGATGTGCCATTTGATGATATTATACTTCCTAGGTACTTGAAACTCTTTACTTGTTTCAAGGGATCTTCGTTTAGGTGAATCGTTGTTGCTTTTTCTTCTTTAGTTATAGTCAATACCTCTGTTTTACTTGTGCTAATTTTCATGTTATGTACCTACACATTTCGTTTAGACTATTCATGTGGTCTTGTAATTCAGCTTCTGATTTTGCTATTAGTGCTTGGTCATCCGCAAACAGGAGTTCTCTAATTGTTAGATTTGCAGATGGTTCTTCTTCTGTGTTCTCGTCATGTGGTGTTCTTGCGGTCTCTGTTTGGCTGGTTTCTTTACATATGTTGTCTATGTGTCACGAGCGCCCTGAGTTAACCCAGATAATAATACCGACGTTTGCGTGGCGTATATTTTCTGGGCCACAACAGTCGTACTAACAGAGTAAACACAGCTGTACAGGTTACATCGTGTCAGCCCATATACACATTTGGTGGTGAGTGAGTAGGAATGGATACACAGAGTTGGCAGTTCATTAACAAGTAGAATCACATATATTGTCAGCTTAGGATATGGAATGGTTCCGTTTGTCATCTATACGGCCGGACATCAGACGAAAATGGCTGCTGGGATTGTCACCACGGAACAGAAGATTGACAAGTTTGTCAACATTTGAATGCAGATGGAAGCCGTGAGATCACAGGGGCAGATGTAAAACGGAAGTACCTAGTACGGAAAACAGTGCATCTGTCAATTCTTGGTTTCCGGAACATCAAGATGATTGGCAGCTTGGTATCGAAACTCTTTGTTGGGAGTATTACAGAAACTAGCTGGCTTGTTTTGAGAATCTAGGCAATTACTGACAACTTTGACAGGATTTAAGCCAGGAAAATAGTTCTTGACAGGGGATGATTTGCCACTGTGCCACCTGTGTGGGGGAGTAAAGGATAACGTCACGTGGCCAACTTTGGTAGTTTGCGATATAAACTCGAGTTGAGATCAACTAGGGTGGACTTGAATAATGCTCTAGTTAGAGTGCCAGGGCACTGCAGCGCCTAGTGGAAATAATATCTACCGTGTGTTAATTAGTGACTTAATTTTACACGTGCCTATAATGGCAGATGTAGTTATGATTGATAGGACTGCAGTAGTGACATTTAAGGTATAACCTATTATAATATATTCGTTATAATTAATATAGACTGTGGCCTTGTTAAACTATAGTGTGATGATTAGCACTGTTAGTGTTAGCTAGAATAGATTAGTGAAGTGTTGATAAGCTTTACTAATTGAGTAATGAGGGATAATTGGGATCTTCCCGTAGGTGTCCCTGGTGGGCGGGGTTCCGCATTCTGGTTGCTGATTTTTTCTTTGTCATAGCCTGATTCGGCTCTAGGTGGGTAGCTAATCTGCTCTGTGACTAAGTCTAGTTAGCTAAAGATCATTAAGCAAGGTGATAGGCTTACACTCAGCCAAAAGGATCAGTGACTAGTACTATCACCAGATGTGTTGTTTCTATCCTAGGTTCCCTACCAGATCCAAGGAAACTCAACAAGTTTTAAAAAAAAACCCATTCGGAAGAACACCCGTTCAACCATCAATAAAGTTGCAGACAGAACGTAACTGAAAGCTAAAAGCAGGTTGATTCACCAAAGTGAGTGATGCGTACTGTTGCACCACACAGCATCAGACGGTGGTGGCGGGCTGAAGACATTGGGTCTAATAGTTACCTAGAGTTATATAATCTCGTGTAATAGAACACAGGACATTATATGTGAGGCTGGATAGACACGAGTGAGGATCAATCCAGTACAGTAACAATTAACATTAGTAAGTAGCCCTTATGAACTGAGTGGTTCGATGTGCAACGAGGATGATCTGTCGACTAACTAACTAACTAACTGCGTACACACTGCAAAAGACTTGTGCAGTTTGTTTAGGAACAGTAGGAACGGACATTGTGTAGAGTGCAACCGGTCCATGATTAACTGTTAATACCACCGGTGTCTATTTCGGATGTTCATGAAATTGGATTACCAGAGGTCTACAGAGGCAAAGCAGTATCCGGCAAGATGGTTTCGGCAACGGGTGAGAAGTACATGTTCTGACGTACCGTGCTGTGGTCTATGTTTGCTGGGATCAGCTGACTGAGTTGATGTCTGAGAGACAGAGTCTACACACTTTATAGAACACGTCACACATTTTCTTCGCATACACGTCTCATACACGTTACACTTTTATTTTAATAAATTAATCTTTATTAATTTCTAGAAGCAAGAGTTGTTGAGTATGTTGCGTTGGGGAAGTATGAGAAGGGGGCATAGTACGACAGTGTGAGAGTGATAGGAAAAGGTGTCCATAGGCTGATGGAGTGTGTTGGACGGAAGCTGGTGGATTCTCCAGAATATTGAGGGGGAAAAAAAATAATATTATAATGTGGGTGTCGGATCTCCTCACTCCAGGGACGACACTTTAAAGGAGGACACGACACTATGTATGTTATAAACAAGAGAGGGGACAGGGCACAACCTTGTCGTACTCCGGATCTTATGGTGAAGGGTTCTGAGTGTCCTCCAGTTTCTATCACTATGCATTCACTGTTGTTGTAAAAGCTTCTACATAGGTTTGTTAGATGTGTACTCACTCCATACTGTTTAAGAATTTCCCACAGCTTGTTTTTATCTACTCTATCAAATGCCTTTTCTTGGTCAACAAAGGCTAAGTGTTTCATTGAATTCGATTGATTTTCTATAAGTTGCCTAAGAGCAAAAATAGCATCTGTTCATCCTTTGTTTTTCCTAAATCCAAGTTGTGTTTCGCTTAGCTGGGGTTCTAAAATAGTTCGTAATCTTTTCTCAATAATTTTGCAAAATATGTTACTAGTATGACTCAACAGTGAAATGCCTCTGTATTGTGTGCAGTCTCTTTTGCTGCCTTGTCCTGGTGATTTGTTCAATGGGGCTAATCTGATTGCTTCATACACAATAATATACAATAATATAAGTCCTTATCATATACTGGAAGGTGACTTTTCAGGCACACATATTTTAGGCCACAATATGTGAAATGAAGCCGTCAGTTCCCCTTCTCCTCTTCTTTCTTCCCCATATAATTCTGATTCATTTATTTGGTTGTTTCGGGATTTGAGGTTTAAAGATTGAGCACAACCCATTACTGGCAACACTGATCGTATTCCGGTAAGAACATTGAGCCTTGTCCACGTCGGATTGGAAGCACTTGACTCGAGTTTCGCTCTCGTTTGAGCTCGTCAGTAGTGCATATCCCTGACTGGACCAGGGGTCAAACTCCGGATCACTGGCATGTGAGAAGATCGAGAATACCTGATCATTCGGGCCACATCGA
Source organism: Cepaea nemoralis (assembly GCA_014155875.1). Classification (NCBI taxonomy): domain Eukaryota; kingdom Metazoa; phylum Mollusca; class Gastropoda; order Stylommatophora; family Helicidae; genus Cepaea; species Cepaea nemoralis. The sequence continues at coordinate 5,521 of JACEFZ010022468.1, read as the reverse complement.
TTGACGGATGTCAGTCGTAGCAATCGGGCAAGTTTTGAGCTATAGCCTACAACGGGTGACGAGGTGATATTCTAGTATGATAATTGGTCCCATCCAGCGTGAGTCTCGTGGTCAGTGATTGCACACCCGCCTCACACGCCAGTGATCCGGAGTTCGATCCCGGGTTCAGTCAGGGATACGCACTACTGACGAGCTCAAGCGATAGCGAAACTCGAGTCTAGTGCGTCCAATCTGACGTGGACAAGGCTTAAGGTTCGTGCCGGAATACGATCAGCGTTGCCAGTAGTGGATTGTGCTCAATCTTTAAATTCCCATTCTGTTCTTGGGGATATAAGTAGCTTAATTTTATGAGACTTAATCACTGTCACAGTATCCATGAGCAAAGGCATGCGAACGCGGTTCCTGAACCGCTTACCAGGCGTTCTAAACGCAACCGCTACCGATTTGTGCAGCAGACCGTGTCACGTTGTGTTATAACGTGTTGGTATGGGAGCCGGTCGTCCAGAAAGCAATGGCAAACTACTGAACGTAAAATTTGTCCTAGTACATCAACAGCAGCTGAAAAATGCTGGTGTTGACTGCAACGTCCTGCAAGGGGTAATGCAATAATTTTTTTTTTTTTAATGTCACTGTCAACAGGTCCATGGGTTTCACATATTTCATGGGCAACAGATCCATGGGTTTTAGGTATTTCATTATCAACAGAACAGATTGCATGGGTTTTAGGTATTTCATAGTCAACAGATCCATGGGTTTTAGGTATTTCATGGCCAACAAATCCGTGGGGTTTTAGGTATTTCGTTGTCAAAAGACCCATGGGTGTTTGATATTTCACTGTCAACAGATCTGTAAGTTTTAGGTATTTCATAGTCAACCTTGTCCCAGACGTATTGGTTACCCATTCCTCTGGAGTACACAGGGCAAGGCCAAGAGAGGGGACATGTCGTGTGGGCACCACATGTTTCTCTGAAGCTCTGCCCAGGCATTGTGATGGAATTTTGGCCACATTCCAACTCACATACTTTGGTCTGTCAAGACTGTAAGGTGCCACTCAATCAATAGATCCGTGGATTTTAGATATTTCACTGTCAACAGATCAATGGGTTTTACATATTTCATGGTCAACAGATCCATGGGTATGAGGTATTTTACTGTAAACATATTCCAAATAAATACCAACACGGTCAATAAATCTTGTAGACCGAGTCCTCCAGTGACTATGGGAGACGGCTGACTATACTATAGTAGGTTACCCCTGACATTTAAAAGTTTAGAGGACTTGAAGGCGGTCAATGGTCTCAGGAGGGTGAGAGAAATGTATGTGCAGTGTTGAATGTCGGAGATTGGCATGGTTTTGAAGGCTACTGATTCAAGCAGCATGCAAACTAAAAGACCTGGGAAGGCTTACATTGGGTCTCTATACTGCTGGGCGCATATTTGTTCAGACCAAACGGTACTCCTTGGGTGATATAGTCAGTATTTTTTTTTTTGCACTCGCTCGCTTTAAACTCAAGCGTAGTCCAAACACACTACTTCCAGTAGTGCTGGAATGAATTTTGCGTGTGGATTAGCTTTTTTAGATATTAGATATTTGTTTCTTGTAGTAGTATAAAGTCTGGTTTGTGTTTGTTTATTAGTGTGATAATGTGTTGTAATTTTTTACGTATACCACAAATGTTTAAAGTAATAATAACTAAATCACTAGTCATTATAATTTAAGTAAAAACAAATAACTGAGATATAATAAGTATATCGATTCACCCGTAAAGTTGTTATCCATGATGGGTACATTTAGGCGAGCAAGTCTGTAGTAGCAAAAGTTTGTGTGAGAGGATCATCTTGATCCTCGTTCTTATCACTTGTGTCTGTGTCTACGAAGAGAGTGTCTGGTATGCTGTATATGCCGTCTTTGTCTTGTACTTGTGTCTCCTCTTGTTGTTCTTGTTCAGTTTCCCTTGTCTTGCCTATAGTCGCTTTGACTTTTTCTTTCTTTGGCAATGATAAGTCGTCTGTTTCTGTGTCATCGCTGTGTTTTGACTGCAGTAGTCTTCTGTTAGCCCATTTTCTCTTCGTTGGTTTGCTAACGACTTGAAAACCGTCAGTCTTCATTCTTTGGGTTGATTTCTTGTGTGTTATTTTCTTGTGTGTTATTTTCTTGTGTGTTCCTGTCTTCTTGTGTGTTGATTTGACTACTGAAAGTTTGCGTCAGTTCAATCTCTCCCGTGGAGAAGTTTCTCTTTCGAGTGGTGGGAAATCTTTTTGGCTTTGTACACTGACTGCTGCTGCTGTTGGTGTCATCGGTTGTCGTCGACTTGGGCATTTATTTGCCCAGTGGTTGTTTTGGCCACACGCTGGACAATCGGTCTTTCTCCCCGGCATCGTGATCAACACTCTGTGATTATTGTTCGTAATACCAGGAGTGTAGATCCGTATATAATGGGGGACTTCCTTTGTTGGGTTGCAGAGCGCTCCCCACTTGCCAGCCCCATTCTTTATCCTAAAGACCTCAGCCTTGTCGTCTCCTGTAATACTGTGCACCAGTTTTTTAACTCCTTGAGGAGCAATCGTGACAGGTAGCCAGTGGATGGTCAGCCTGTCCCTTTCTTTGTCTAGATGTTGTAGTGATATATCTATTCCTAGGTTTGGTAGAGAAAACTTTTTGCCGTGTAATTTCTCATACACGGCTTTCTGAGCCTCTGCTGACAAGGTGAAAGTACCACCTAGTGGGAACTTCGAACCTATACAGGTCGGCGACTCCCCCAAAAGGTACACCTCCTGGACCAGTTAGGGCACTCATAATAAGTGCAGGTGTTGCTTTAGCAGCAGCCCCGGGACCAGTAATGGAACACACTATCGTTCCGGACTGGTGAAGTAGCTGGACATCGTAGTCGTTTTCCTAGACCACGAATTCAGTGATATTTGAATACATCTTGAAATTTGTTGTTTCCGGTAATAATACCGGGGAAATATCTAGAATATCAACTCCAACGAATATCACCACAAAATCCGGAAAAATTACACAAGTTTTTATCACTTTGAATAGTTCACTTTGAGTTTTAGAAAAATCAAGACTTTGCTGTCTGTCAGGATCTTACTTCTAACTTAACAATGGCTCGTGTGTTCTGACAGGGAGTGAAACACAATCATACACTACGAATGATTGTACGAAACACACGGTAACATAACAGAAAACAATTTAATCACATTCTTCAGATAATATAGCGCTCACAACTAGCGGCATTCTCATTTGCAATTACATATGTACAAATCTACAAGATCATCAATGCATACAATAAAGCAGGCTTTCAGTCTCCACAGAGCGTACAAGCTTTCATACATCAAGCATGGAATAATACTGTCAGAGTCCAGAAAGGGGACATTGATGCAGTGACATCGTTACGCCCGCCAGGCGACTTAGCTCCCAGTAGGGACGCGGTAACTTCGGTACGCCGCCAGGCGAATAGTGGTTACCGGCCTGCCAGACTGCTGGCTGACAAGCGACCAGCGGTCAAGCAAGGACGACGCTAAACGCACGCATGCCTCGTGACGTCACCTGAGGTGAGAGGCGAGTTGCGAGTTAGCGGCAGACAGCTCTGGGACTTCGACTCGGACAGACGTGTGCAGAGAGAAAGGCGTTGTGTGGTATCTGTGCTGAAAGTCGAGTGTCTGGACATCTTGAGTGAGACTTGTGAGCTGTATGTAAGTGTATTGAAGTATCGAGTATATATTGTTGTGATCATCGTTCTGTATTTGATATGTGAATAAATCCATAGAACGGTGCGTCGTTGAGTCTTACGTCAAATCACGTTGTACTTGTACTGTCCCACACTGTTAGGTTAGCGAGCCAAGTTTAAGACCCTGACAAATACATTAAATACAAGCCACTTTCTCCCACGTCTGTCCAGTCTGAGCTCCCAGCCAGGATTTCGTGTTGGCCCGGCTTTGGGTTCTCGGGTACTTCGTGCGCCACGCTGACCATTGGCCGCTGCGCAATTGCTGCTAGTTGAGTTCACATTCGTCCTTGTTCGTCGCCTTCCAGGCGCGGGCGAGTGAGATTCTGACATGTCAGATACAGTCATAAAGAAGATGTCGCGTAGACTCCATTTGAAACTACGCCGTGGAAGAAGAGCGAAAAACAGAACACGGCCCTGTCCCCGTACCCTTCAACACCAATCGTCAAGATACCAGGCCTGAAAGAGCGATTATTTTTTTAATTTTTTTTTATTTAACGTTTATTTCATACAAAGCAATGTATATTTACAAGGTGTAATGTGTGTTTCTTTGTTTGTGTATGTTACAGAGCGTTGCCGTTTGTTAGTGTTATGTGTCACATGCGTTAATAAAACAAATACATGCATATACAGTTATGATAATATAACATTTATGGCATAGTGCATGTAAACACACATTCCTCGTTTCATTTCCATCTCCACAAGTGGAATGCATGTTACACCTGTCCATCTCTCTCTCTCTCTCTCTCTCTCTCTCTCTCTCTCTCTCTCTCTCTCTCTCTCTCTCTCTACACACACACACACACAGGCACACACATTCTGTCTTGATCTATCTCTTGCTTTCTGTGGATATTGGTACATGGATTTCCGTGATCTTGGGCAATAACCTTTACATTTGCAGGCAGCACTGAAGGATCTGGTCATCACAGGTTGTTGGAGAGAAATCAGTATCTGCTACATCTCATGATAAAATTGGAAGGAGATTTCAGCAGGTGCCTGCATTTCCTACCTGAGGACGAGGCAGAGTATGCAGTTCTTTGTATTCATCTAAATCATTTGTATGCGAAAGCTCAGACTTACTGTATTGATTGAAGAAAGTTTTTTTTTTTTTTTTTTTTTTTTGGTTTAATTGTTTGGTCCCTTTTATATACATATCAGATGTGATGCAACTGGAATGCCACATTTTTTATGCACAGCTTAATCCTAAAATCTAAATCACATTTTGCACCATGACTCCATCTTTAACCAATTCATGGTGATGAATGTTAATTAATTAGGATGATTTCATTTTCCATATTGAATTGTTTTGTGTTATTTGCGATATATCAGTTACTGCATTTCCTATTAAATTTTTCCAACTTCAGATATTTACTTTAAAATAAACCGCTGTCAATCTTCACACAATGGTCACATTGTGTACACCATTGGAATAGTAAAAACAAAACAAAACATTTTGCAAAGTTTATTATCATGGTGCAAACAATTTGCAGTGTGCTGAGATATGCACAGTCATACCGTGAACAGCATCAACAATTTGGCTTTATCTTTAAAAGTGACACTAAACATGTAATGCTTTCATGCTAAAACATGCAATTACATTTTGAAAGTTATATACCTTATAAATTTAGTAACAGAAAACTTGTGAGCATGTCAGCATTATATCAAATGTGGTAGAAAAACTAACGACGACTGTAAATAAATGTATGTGTACTTTCAAGTGTAATATTTGTAGTGCATGTAACCTACTGCAAAGTACAGAAACATGCATTTAAGAACACAAAATTGAAAAT
>JACEFZ010022467.1:407500-679561 GCA_014155875.1 Cepaea nemoralis | reverse complement strand
CATGACAAGAGTAGAATCAGGACCACAGACCTATGCAGACGTGTGAAGTGTGAACAGGTAAGATATTAATCCTAACCCCTATCCACATTCACTCTAGCTGGATTCTCCAAAATGATATCTCCCTCTTATAACTAAGGATCCCGTGTCAAAAGACCCCGTTGTCAGAAGATCCCCCTGTCAAACGTTCCTGCTTGCAGGAGATCTCGCTGTCCAAGGATTCCGTTTACGGGAGATCCCGCTGTCCAAGGATCCCGTTTACGAGAGATCTCGTTGTCCAAGATCACGTTTACGATAGATCCGCGTCAAAAGTCACGTTACAGGAGATCCACTGTCCAAATATCACGTTTACGAAGATCCCACTGTCCAAATATCACGTTTACGAGCCCCCAATAATGTCGTGTCCTCCTTTAAAGTGTCGTCCCTGGAGTGAGGAGATCCGACACCCACATTATAATATTATTTTTTTTCCCCCTCAATATTCTGGAGAATCCACCAGCTTCCGTCCAACACACTCCATCAGCCTATGGACACCTTTTCCTATCACTCTCACACTGTCGTACTATGCCCCCTTCTCATACTTCCCCAACGCAACATACTCAACAACTCTTACTTCTAGAAATTAATACAGATTAATTTATTAAAATAAAAGTGTAACGTGTATGAGACGTGTATGCGAAGAAAATGTGTGACGTGTTCTATAAAGTGTAGAGAATCTGACTCTCAGACATCAGATCAGTCCGCTGATCACAGCAAAGATAGACCACAGCACGTTACGTCAGAACAAGTACGTCTCACCCGTTGCCGGAAACCATCCTGCCGGATACTGCTTTGCTTCTGTAGACCTCTGGTAATCCCATTTCATGAACATGAGAAATAGACACCGGTGGTATGAACAGTTACTTATGGACCGGATTCACTCTACACAATGTCCGTTCCTAATGTTCTCTAACCAACTGCACAAGTTCTTTTCTAGTGTTTACACAGTTAGTAAAGTTAAGTGTTAGTCGACAGATCATCCTCGTTGCACATCGAACCATTCAGTCCGCAAGTGCTAATTACTAATGTTAATTGTTACTGTACTAACACTAGTTACTCTTAACCGGTTCTCGGTTCGTTACCACTGTTTAATGCTGTATGGTGCAACTGTAATCTTCACTATGTTGGGTGAATCAACCTCCCTCTAGCTTTTAATCACGTCTGTAAGCAATCTTTATTGATTGCCGAACTGGTGTTCTTCAGACTGGGATTTTCTTCCTTCCCAAAACTTTATTGAGCTTCCTTGGATCTGGTAGGGAACCTAGATAGAAACAACACACCTGGTGATAGTACTAGTTCATGATTCTTTACGCTGAGTGTAAGCCTATCACCTTGCCTAATGATCGTTAGCTAACTAGACTTAGTCATAGAGCAGATTAGCTACCCACCTAGAGTCGAATCAGGTTATGACAAGAAAAAATCAGCAAACAGAATGTGGAACCCCTCCCACAAGGGACACCTACGGGAAAATCCCAATTATCCATCATTACTCAATTCTCACTAGTAAAGCTTATCAACACTTCCTAATCTATTCTAGCTAAACAGAGTCAAGTATCACTTCCTACTCTAGCTAGTTTCCACTAACAGTGCTAATCATCACACTATAGTTTAACAAGGCTACTGCCTAAAGTAATTATAACGAATATATTATAATAGGTTATACCTTAAATGGCACCACTGCAGTCCTATCAATCATATCTACATCTGCCATTATAGGCACGTGTAAAATTAAGTCACTAATTAACACACGGTAGATATTATTTCCACTAGGCGCTGCCGTGCCCTGGCACTCTGACTAAAGCATAATTTCAAGTCCTCCCTAGCTGGTCACAACTAGAGTTTATATGGCAAACTACCAAAGTTGTCCACGTGACTTTATCCTCTTCTCCCCCACACAGGTGTTATTTGGACATATCAACCATTTGCAAGGATCTATTTTTCCGGGCTTAAATCCTGTCAAAGTTGTCAGTAATTGTTAAGATTCTCAAAACAAGCCAGCGAATTTTATGACGACTTCCAACAAACAGTTGCAAATTACCCCGTCAAACTCTTCATGTTCCGGAAACCAAGAATTGACATATGTACTGTTTTCTCCCTACTAAGTACTTCCGTTTTACATCTGCCATTGTGATCTCACGGCTTCCATCTGCATTCAAATGTTGACAAACTTGTCAATCTTCTGTTCCGTGGTGACAATATATGTGATTCTAACTGGTAATGAACTGCCAACTCGGTGTATCCCTTCCTTCTCACTCAACACCAAATGTGTAGATGGGCTGACCCCACTGCTTCCATTTACATTCAAATGTAGACAAACTAATCAAGGCGATGCCAGGACCTGTCACCATCAACACCGACCGTTCCAAATCCGTTATAGATGTACACGTGCAGCTACAAATATTGTCCTGAGATTTTGACATCCGCGGTGTTTTTTCCAGTTAGTAAAATAATGGTGCTGAAAATACACGCCAAGCAAACGTCGGGAATATTTATCTGTTTAACTCATGGCAATCTCGCGACACAAAGTATTTATTTGAATTTTCTTTTTTTATCGTCTTTAAAAGCCAACCTTCTTCAATATTCAGCTCTTGAAGTATGGATGCATTTGTTCGTTTCTTTATCCAAGATATCCAAGGCATTTATACGCTGTTCAGATTTTTTAGTAAGTGCCTAGGTTTCACATGCAAATGTTGCAATTGGAAAGATGCATGCTCTTAAAAATTGAATTTTTGTAGTTGTATCTGTCCATCTCCACAATTTATTCAGTTGTTTTAGTATTTGAAGAGCAATAGATATTCTTCTTTAATCGTGTCACCATTGTTGGTAATCAAACGTAAATATTGCCTTGAGATTGCAGTTTTATTTACTCTAATGAGCTGCCGACTGTGGTCACCATTGATCCAATGTGTCGCCACGCTCCACTAGCATAAACATCATCATCTGCTCTGCAAAGTTACATAATCTTTCTGAACTCTCCATCGATCTCGTCCTATTCTTCTGTCTATTCTTCTTCTGCTATCATTCTGTTCTCCACTGCCTCTCTTTTCCTTATGAGACCAAAAATCTATGTTTGTCTCTTTCTTATAGCTGTGTATAAATTTTACTTGACCAATAAAAAGATGTCAACTGCAACGAGAAAAAGAGTGTTGAAGTGCTGCATAGAACCTGAACTTTTATATGAATGTGAAAGGTGTACAATAAGCAGGCACGCTGGAAAACATCTAATGGCAGTGTACATGTGACTTCAGAGGAAAATGCATAAAATACCATGGACAGACCCAACAAAAAGAAACAGTGAGCAAGTCCTACAAGAAGCAAATGAACACCGTAAGCTGACTAGAGAAATTAAACGTATACAGTCAACATTTTTTGGGCACGTTATGAGAAGAAATAAATTGGAAAACTTGGTGATACCTGGCAAGATTGAGGGGTAGAAGAACAAGGGGAAGACAGAGAAGTAAATATCTAGATGGCTTGACCACATGGAATAATCGAGGTTAAAGAAACGGAACTGATCCACGACTCTGATGGTCGTGTGTGATGGCTAAAAATGACAGCTGACGCTTATCACCATCGCACATTGATGAATAAATTAATGTTTACTTTCACTAGTACCTTCCAGGTAATCGTTGCTAGTTACTGTGGGTCTTATCATCCTAGAGACCACATCTCCTCTGTATTTAAGCTCTTCCTAGTATGTTATACTGTAAGATAGCATATACTTACCATCTATATCTACAAAACGAAAGACAGGTCTCAAAATGACTAATAATTCGAGGCACCTCTTCTTGGCGAGGCCTATGAACATACTAGATCCCAGGTCTGGCCACGGTTGCAAGGACTGTCATGCTTCTAAGCTGATGTTAGGTTCCAGTACCGGTCTTGCACACCCCGCTGCTTTCTAAGCTTGGAAAAACCAAAGGAGAGCTCTCACATAGTCTCTGGTGTATTGGTACTTTGGTACCGAGTCGGGATGAATGTCTTGACACCAGTCTAATTTTGAAAGATGCAAGCCTTCTTCAGGATACAGACCACCTGAACATCAGTGCATGGGAATTAAGAGTTAAAATAGTCTCCCAGAGAACGCTCAACAAACCACAAACAATATCTTCACTCTTTCGTATCATCGAAGACTGATCACTTAGTTTCCGCCTGTAGTTCACTGACGTAAATTCAGTTAACAAACAACAAATAATTTAAAATACCACAAGGGGATTCAGGTTGACATTTTAAAAGTAAAAACAAGCCATAAAATACGCCATAGAGATACGTCAAGTGAGAAAACAGAAGTGCAAAGTACAGCATAAAACCGCGATTACCGTCTGCAGGCCTGGTTCCCAAGATTTGGCTTCCATGTGCCGCCATTTTTTGTGGCACAGGATTTCTGTCTGGAGTGAGAGATTCGTGTTTCCGTGTCGTTGTGGCATGCTCAAAATATAAGGCTAGGTCGTTAGTTCCTTGACCAAACTGCACTCAGTGATTGGGTGTGTTGGGTGGGGCGGGGGGAGATATGTGTCATGCCGGTCGCCTCAACCTTTAGAGATAATTTCTGGTACTGTTGAATTGTGTTGAGCTGAACTGAGTTGAGTTGAGTTGATCTGAGTTGAGCTGAGGGGAAGTGAGTTGAGTTGAGATGAATTGACTTGAGCTGAACTGAGTTGAGTTGTGTTGAGATAAACTGAGTTGAGTTGAGTTGATCTGAGGTGAGCCGAGGGGAAGTGAGTTGAGTTGAGATGAATTGTCTTGAGCTGAACTGAGTTGAATTGTGTTGAGATAAACTGAGTTGAGTTGAGTTGATCTGAGGTGAGTTGAGTTGAACTGAACTGAGTTGAACAGAGATGAGCTGAGTTGAACTGAGTTGAGCTGAACTGAGCTGAGTTGAGGTGAGCTGAACTGAGCTTAATTGAGTTGTAGTGTGTTGAGCTGAACTGAGTTGAATTGAGTTGAGTTGAGCTGAACTGAGTTGAGCTGGGCTGAGCTGAACTGAGTTAAGTTGAGCTGAACTGAGTTGAGTTGAGTTCTTCTTCTTCTTCGTTCATCCGGAGTTTTTTTTTCGGATGTGATTGCGTTGTGCCTGTTTACAGCAGAGCTGCGTTCTTGCGCCGACTTCTGCGGGCATTTGTTGACCGGGTTAACCTTCCCGGAGGTTTCTTAGGACGTTTGACTCTCACTGTTGTGGTGTTATCCCCCATCCCAGCTGGTCCATATAGAACAGCCAAAGATCCTGGTCAGCCCTCAAGGGAAGGCAGGGGCAGACCATGGGCATTCCCCGCCATCCAAGGAGGCTTCCATACTTGCAGAGCCGATACATAGCGCTCTGGTACTGGGCTCACCCAAGGAATCGTCACGTCCTGCACATGGCTGCTTAGCCTCACTTCCGTATATTGGGCCTTCCGTTCACCATAGGCTGTTCTTCCGGAAACCAGAAGTATGCAGTCTGCAGATGACATCCACACAGTGAGCTTTCGATTCGGACTTTCCATGTAATGGATTTGCTATCCAAGCAATATTCCATTTCGTGCCACTAGGACACTTTTCCACCTTTTATGAAGCCCACACAATGGGCTTTTGATTCGGACTTTCCACGTAATGGATTTGCTATCCAAGCAATATTCCATTTCGTGCCACTAGGACACTTTTCCACCTTTTTATGAAGCCCACACAGCAAGCTTTCGATTTGGACTTTCCACATAATGGATTTGCTATCCCAGCAATATTCCATTTCATGCCTCTGGGTCTTCATGCACCTTTAAATGTCAACCTGTATGCAGTTAAAGTAAGCTGCGGTCAACTTGAGCTTGTTGATATCTCCATAGAGCTTGTCCTCAAATGAAGCAGGTGTGGGCCAAAATATCTTTCTCTGTTCTGCATACGTTGGGCGATCCTGCAGCACATGTTTTGCTGTCATTTTTCCAGTTCTACAATTACATTCATCGGTATCTCCTATCTTTAGTTTATTGGACAAGTGGTATTTCAGCCTGTTATGTCCTGTGCAGAGTCTGAAGATTGCTACTTGTTCTCTTCGGTCGAGTTTGTAATATGCATCATCCTTCTGATGGCCTGGATGCTCTGATTCCCATTTGGTTCTATAAGTGCTTTTTATCAACCTCTTTGCCTCATTATAGGTTATGTCTATGTCAGGCTGTGGTAGTCGTCCGCCCTCTTTTGCCAGTCTGTCAGCCTCTTCGTTTCCAGGTATACTGCAATGTGATGGGATCCACTGTATTACAACTTTATTGGATTTCTGGCATAGACCATGGAGTGCTGCTCTTAGGTCAGTTAGTTCTGTGTTGTTATTGCTCTTCAGTATTGAGACAGCTGACTTTGCATCTGTGAAGATAGCTATTTGCTTCTCTTTATTTTCCTCCATCAGGAGCATTTCTGCTGCAGTTTTCAAAGCCTCTGCCTCCGCTTTGAAGTTACTTGAAAATTTTCCAGTTGCCATTGAATGTGTTTTTTTTCGCTCCATTTTTTAAATTTAGGAGAATTCCTCCTCCTCCATTCTCTATTGAATTTTTGGCTGATCCATCTGTATATGCATGGGTCCAATTCCTGCTTGGGTAATGTTCTTTTATGTAGTTTAGGGTTATTTCTCTTCTTTCGGTTTCATGCTGAGTGTTCTTTTTCTCAATACCAGGAATGTTTTCTATCATCTCAGGCAGTTGCTGCTGTCTCCAAGCTGGGAACTTGTGTGCATTGTGTATGGGCTTGACTGTTGATATGTTAAGTATAGGATCTGCCCTAATCCTTCGTTTTGCAGTTTCTACAAAGTTGCTACGCTTCAGTCTTCCCTTTCCAAAACCATTAAATCTGTTGTACATAGGGTGGTCTGTCAATCTTCTAAATTTTTCTGCTTGTTGCTGGGCTCTGCTATCTCTTCTATCCTGCATTGGTTGTAAACAAGTGATCTTTTCTAGTTTATTAATAGGCGTTGTCTTCAGGCTTCCAGTTATGATTCGCATTCCTTGGTTTTGGACTCTACTTATTTTGTTAAAGTTTGACTTAGCTGCTGTTGCCCAAGCTGCAATGCCATATTCCAGTACTGGCCTCACCCGTCCAATATATAACTTCTTGAGAACTTTCTCATCTGCTCCCCACGTTGTACCAGCAAGCTTTTTCATGATTGCCATTCTCTGCCTTGCTCTTGTTCGATTTTTCTCAACCTGTGTCTTCCATGTCAGGCGACGATCAAAGGTGACTCCTAGATAGTTTGGATTTTCTTCATGGCGCAATATTTTTCCATTCAATACCAGCTTAGGTTGCTGAGTTTTAGTTGAGAGGGAGAACACTGTGCATGTTGTTTTCTCCTCACTTATCTTCACTAGCCATGATTTTGACCAGTCCTCTAGCGCTAATAAGGCTTGCTGTATTCTGCTGTTAGCTGTACTAATATATTCTTCAGATGTCCATATGGCTAGGTCATCTGCAAAGGAGGATGTGTGTACTATGGCTGGAAAATTTTCTGTGATGTCATTTATATATGCTAGGAATAATGTTGGTGATCATTTTGCTTGTTTGTCCTTGTACTTTTGTCCTGGCAGTTCTGTTCTCAAGGTAGTGGCTGATCCATTTATACATTTTTCCACAAACATGCATGTTTTGCAGTTTTACTTTCAGTCCTTCCTTCCATACTTTATCAAATGCTTTTTCTAAATCTATCCAGACTGCTGGTGTGTGCTTTTTCTCTTGGAAGGCATCCTCTATTTCCTGAGCTATATAGGTTATTTGATCTTCAGTGGATCTGTACTTTCTGGATCCTGCTTGGTGTGGTGTTAAGAGTTTGTTTTCTTCCAGATGCCATGTTAGCCTGCCATTGATAATGCGTTCCATTAATTTTCCTACACAGCTAAGTAGACTGATAGGTCGATAGCCATTTGGTTCTTCCAGGTCTTTTCCTTTCTTTGGGACTGGTATTAGTATAGCTTCCTTCCATGCCTGTGGGACTATTCCTCTCTTCCAGCTGTTATTTAGGACTGCTAGTAGTTTCTTCTTTGCCTTGTTGCCTAGTCCTATTAGCATTTCATTTGTGATTCCATCCTTTCCTGGTGATTTCTTCTTTTTTAGGGTATGTTCCATTTCTTCCATTGTTAGATTTGCCATCATATATTCTGCTGCTGTCTCTGTATTTCTATGATGTATCTGTTTGTCTTTGATTGCTTTCTTCTGATTGGTTGTAATATCAATGTGGTTTGCATTTGCATAGTGTTCCGTTAGTGCATTTGCAGCCTTTTTTCCTGTAAGCAAGGCATTTCCTTGTTTAATTGTTATTTGTTTGTTTCTAGGTCCTTCATTGTTCATGGCTTTCACTAGTTTCCATAGTTTGTTTCCATCCCTGTCAAAATTCAGGTTTTCTGTTTTTTCCCTCCAACAATCTCTTGTTGTTTCTTCTTCTTCTTTTCGTTCATCCGGAGTGTTTTTTCAGATGTGATTGCGGTGTGTCTGTTATGCGCCCTTGGGCCGAAACCCGTAGGCCAACACATCGACTTTAGCGTGCATTTTTGACCAGGTAGCATTCCTGGGAGACTCTCACTTTTGTGGCGCCATCTGCAACCATGCTGGCCAATGTTGAACGGTCGAAGACAACGGTCATCCCTCAAAGGAAGGCAGGGACAGTCCATAGCATTTTCCGCCATCCAAGGTTGCTTCCATAGTTGCAGGGCCGACACATAACGCCCTGGATCTGGGCTCACCGAGGGAGATCGTCACGTCCTGCTCATGGCTGCTTTAAATCCTCACTTCAATATATTGGTCATTTCGTTTCCCCGGGTCATTCCCGCACAAACCAGACAGGTTTGCAGACGGCATCCACTCAGCGAGTTTTCGGACATGTGCTTGTCGTTGCGCCCATCAGAGCTTTTCCAGGCTCAACAGACATTCGGAAAACTACCCAGTCAGAGCTGTTCCGAACAAGAGCGGCATTCGGAAACTAGGTAGTCAGAGCTGTTCCTAGCACGAGAGACATTCGGACGAGACATTTCACTCGGACGTAATTGCGTAGTGTCAATTTTTAGTTTGCCACCCGTAGGACGACACTTCCGACTTCAGCGGGCATTTTTTAATGAGGTTAGCCATCCTCTGGTTTCGAGGCACGTTGGACTGTTGTGATGTCGCTAACATCTCAGCTGGTCAAGATAGAACGATGAACGACATCGTGGTCGGCCCTCAAGGGAAGGCAGGGGCAGGCCATGAGCATTAACTCGCTATCCAAGGAGGCTTCCATAATTGCAGAGCCGGCACATGTTGCTCTGTGACTGGGCTCTCCCGAGGAGTTGCCACGTCCTGCTCATGGCTGCTTTAGTTCCTCACTTCCATGTGTTGGGCAACTCGTTTGCCACTGATCGCTCAAGCACACCCCAGGGACGGTCAGACTGCAAGCGACACCCACTCGGTAAGCTTTTGCTTTTGACTTCGGACCATGCAATAGGTTCGCTCGCCGTGCGTTCCATTTTGCGTCATTGAGACGTTCTTCCACTTTTGTCTACACTCTCTATGAGTTAGATACAGTTTTCGCAGCCATATTCTTCGACTGGGGCACTTTTTGACTTTTTGTACTCGCTCACGAGGTAGGCTACTTGTGCTGCCGGCTCAGCACCTTACCTTCGTGCAGCGGTGAACGAGAAACGGCCTGGCCCTCTCATCCGGGAATCTCTCATATCCCCCAGCTGGGAGTCTTCGAACTTCTATCAGACCTGAGCATGTAGCTTGCTCAGTATCACGCCTTTATTTTTCGAAAGGTGGCTATCGGCCCGGCTCTCAGGTCCGAGGGTTTGTGGCTTAGAGGCGTTCAGCCACAGCCCTCGACAGGGAGCCTTTAGTGTTTTGTCCGGACCAAGAACTTCTGCCTTCGTGCGCCTGATTTAAATTTTAGACTGCTATCCTCAGTCTCACCTGCAGAGCAGCAGGTTGTGTCTCTCTTAGTCTGGTCCCTATCCCATATGCTGTCCGATATGTAGTTTTTCACCCATCGGCAAGCATATGGGGTCGATGGGACACGCAAGCTCCCCCACCACGGCAAGGTGGAGACACATCGGGGGAGTCTTGTTGTTTGATTTACTGTTCTTTTATATTTTGCTGAGATGGCTTTGAGAGAGATATTCGCTTCAATTGTTTGTTCTCTCTCTGCTGTCTTCCTGGCATCTTCAACTTTGTCCTCCAAACTTTGTAGTTCTTCAGTCCAGTATGGTTTGTAATTTTTCCTCGCTCCTCTAGGAATGGACTCAGTGGCTGCCTGTATTATCGCTCTGTTTAGACTTTCCACCATTTGCTTTATGTTGCCATATCGTGTATTTATGTTTTCACAATATTTGTCTGTTAGTATGGCAAATCTGTCCCAATCTGCTCGTTTGTAATTCCAGCGGGGCAAGGGCTTTTGCTCCTGTGGAACATACTCCATATTCATTACAAGCTTGATTGGTCTGTGGTCACTACCTGCTAATTGGTCCAGCACATGGCGATCGATTTTGTGGAGGATGTCTCCTGTGCAGAAAGCTAAGTCTGGAGTAGAAAAGGTAAGCCATCTTCTGGAGTAGAAGCTCGGTGTGTCATCCGCTTTGTTGAGTAGATGGAGATTTGAGTCTATTTCCCAGTCCTCCAATTCATCTCCTCTTTTGTCAGTATCTGGGTATCCCCATCTTTCTGAACGGCTATTAAAGTCTCCGACAATAATGCAGTTTGTGTCAGTTATTTTCATGATTGAGAGTGTAAGGTCCTTATCTGCTGGGCTATACAGATTGTAGATTCTTATTTTCACGTCCTTTATCATTATATCAACACCTATAATTTCTGTTTGGTTGTCAGAGATCACAGATACTTCGCTGCAAGGTATTGTATTTCGTGTAAGTATTAGAACACCTCCTTTATGTCCTTCGCGGTCGAAACGTGTGGCCTGATATCCTCTGACTGAAAATTTGCGATTGGCATTGAGGTGTGTCTCTTGAATGCATGCCACATCTATTCTATCTTTATGAAGCCGCTGTGTCAGGGATTCTTTCTTGTTATAAACTCCTTCGGCATTCCACTGTAGTATGTTGAGTGTCCTTGGTATTTGGTCAATAGCTCTTAACCTACTCCTCTGTGCCTTGACTCCACAGCACAGGGGAAGGTGACCACCAGTAGTCATGGGTGGACCCCCTCGAGGCAGGGGGCCCGGCACTATCACCGCCTGATGGGACTTCACGGGATTAGCACCATAACGATTAATTTTCATCTGTGGCATCATGAAATGATAAAGTTACGTTGCACTTCTTTGTCAAGCTTGTGGCTCAGTACATCCGATTTCGACAAGCACTTTTCGGGATGCTTTCCCTAGCCTTTGACTGTCCCCAGTCTACCTACAAGGCAGCAGGTTTGTGCGTCACTTCGTCTGGTCCCTATCCTTTGACCTGTTCGACATGGGTGACCCTACCAGTAGCAGTGCTACCGTCGGCATAGCTCTTGGGGTCATTGGAACGCGCAAGCCCCTCTACCTCGTCAAGGTGGACGCACGGCAGAGGGGGAGTTGAGTTAAACTGAGTTGAGTTGAGCTCAGTTGAACTGAAGTGAATTGAGTTGAGTTGAGTTATGTTGAGTTGAACTGAAGTGAACTTAGTTGAATTGAGTTGAGATGAACTGAACTGAGTTGATTTGAGTTAAACTGAGTTGAGTTGAACTGAGGAGAGTTGAGTTGAGTTGAGTTGAGATGAGTTGAGCTGAACTGAGTTGAATTGAGTTGAGTCAAGAACTGATATCACAGCACTCGAGACTTTCCCATACCTTCTCCGTACCCTACGTTCAACAACCAGCGAAAAGTCCCAATACTAACGATACCAGATGCAGCCTGATTATATATTCGTCTGACCTTTTCCTGGGAATACTGAGTGGCCACCAGAACCCTCGGTCAGTCCCTGTTGCACCATTCTTTTAACTGTTCTTCCACACTGTTCACGTGATCCCAAAGGACCCTGACCACGTCTGCCTTGTTGTGCATCAGTATCCCACCCAGCGGCAGGGTTGCCAGATTGGCTTTTTAAAAGCCAAATCGGATAAATCTGGCTTTTTAAAAACAGGTTTGCCGTCAAAATATCAGTTTGGCGTTTTGGCTTTTTCCTTGGCTTAAAAAAATGTAATGGCACAATAATAATTAGCTATAAATGCCTCTTGTTTGAATTGGTCAAGTTAATTTTTATCTTGTTTTAACACTTTTTAGCTAAAACAAATGCAAAACAATAAGCTTAGTTTATACTGCTTTTGGTTCATTCTCCAGAACGAACGTAACAACTAACAAGTATTAAACGCGTATGGTTTTCGAAACTTACTTGTACTGATCTATGCGCACTTACGCACTGCGCAGTCACCTTACTGTTCAGTCAATTAAGTTTTCAAATTCATTATACCTTCATGGCAAGTATTTCTGATTACTGAGTTCATTATCATGCCAAAGTGGAAACCATCTTATGATACTAATCGGAAATATAATGATCAATGGGAAAAGACATTTGTGTGGCTCAAGAAATCCACTGATGGTTCTGAACAGGCATATTGCAAATTGTGCGGTGTAATATTGTTCCAAGACTTTCAAATCTCGCAAATCATGAAACAACAGAAAAACACAAGCGGAGCGCACCATCTTCTTCACAAAAAACACTTCCAGTGATGAAAACAAGTAAGAAAAATTGATGATAAAGTCAAATTAGTGGAGTTACAAATTGCTGTTAGCACGTAATAGAAGAATAAAATTAGAGCAGAACTATTATCTTCAAACAAGTGCAGTAAGGAATGTGTTCCTTCATCCAAACTGTTAAATGATTTTAAAACTGAAATTTTATATTCTAAGGAATCCTGTTAATAGACTACAATGGCTGGGGCATATAGAAAGAATGGAAGATAATAGGGAAACAAAACTCGCTTACACTCAGGAAATAAATGACCGTAGACCCCGAGGTAGACCAAGAAGGCGGTGGAGAGATAATATACACACAGACCTACAGGCACTTGGAATCAACGACTGGCAAGAGAAGGTCCACCAGAGAGACGAATGGAGACAGATTGTATTTGCAGCAAAGAACCTCAATGGCTCGGAATGCTGAAGAAGAAGAAGAAGGAATCCTGTACTGCAGTGGTTCTCAACCGGTGGGGGATTTTAGGGTTTCCAGGGGGGGGGGGGGGGGGGGGGTGGGGGATAAGATTATTTCATGATCCCGTTAATACAAGAACCGATTACAGGATATTGTTTTTCCCTTTATACTGTACGGTTCTGTACTTCTCACCCTTATAAATAAGTAGACCCACAGATCATGTTTTATGTGGACGCCTAGACTTGTTTTAGTATGTGCTAATAAATTTAGCTTCCATTATTACGTATACTGCGTAGGGGCGGGGCGGGATTTTTAGGTAGGAAATACGAATGGAGGGAATGACGTTCTGAAAATATGGTGAAGGGGGGGCTGTAGCTCGTTGTCCTTGGAGGAAGGTGGACTCCACAAGCACACCCTATATATATATCCTTTCTACTTCTATTATATTGCCTGACATATGTCTACACTCCTCCGTTCTGTCTACTCTTCACAATATCTCACTCTCACTTATTCCCCCCCCCCCCCTCTCCCTCACATACACCGACAACATTACTTTCCACAATTAATAAAAGATTTATTAATTAAAGGTATGTATGGTGTAGGTATGGATAGTGTCTATGTAGTTGGTATGTTCTTCTAGTGTGGATGCCAGATAAGATGTTGATAGATAGTCTCCGTGTCTTCTCTCGTCTCTTCTCTCGGCTAAAGTACAGGACAGTACATAGATACAAAGGAACGGTCTCACCCTGAATGCTCCGTCTGCTTGAGTCTGTAGATATATCCGTTTTTTGTAAGGAAAATTGTTCACCACTGTATCACTGTACTTAAACCGATCACTATATATTGTCAGCTTAGACTGAATGTTCTTTACTTTTTTATAACGTTCCTAATTCCATCCTGGAAACAACATCGATTTTCTAGTATTTTCTATTTTGTCCTGTAAAAGTTCTACACTGGATAGTCCTTAATTTGTATAGACACTTGGTATGCGCCTTGCAACTCTTCGATACTGAGTCATTTGAGTCATTCTATTATGTTACAGGGTCTTCTATTTTCCGTTCTCTGTCATCCTTACTTTTTACGATGACACTTCTTTTCTCTCCTTTCTTATGCACAAGTGTCGTGCTTTATTATTTGAAAGTGCTTTCTTTGGGGTTATCAACACTGATTGATCTTTACCACAGCCGTCTGTGTTATATCTTCGTTGATATGTCTCGCACTGGTATTGGAACCTGTGTAATAAAGATTTAATAATGAGAGCTGTGTCTGCTAAATATTCTTTCCTATGTGAGTGTCTTTTCCTCCAGCCGAAATGAAAAGGCTTCCGAAAAAAAACCCACTCTGACATAAGATAGAAGATTCACCTAACGTCTATACTATTCCTACTAGTATTTACTTGTACACGCTAAGCATCATCTATTCCTCTATGCTAGAAGATTACTTCACTGTGATTTACCTTATAATTATCCTTGTCTGAATTGCGAGTACTAATGCACAATAGATACACAAACGTTCCTCCGAACGCAGCACCACCCTTTTCATACTCCCTTGTCTCCTGGAAATCCAGAATCACACTAAACTTCAACAAAGAAGTGGCCACTCTTTATAGGTCATTTTTGCCGCATAGTCCTTGACCTGGCTTGACACCTCAAGTCAATACCTCATTATCACCGTTAGTGGAAAATTACTGATCTGAAACTTTTCCGTTATTTATAAAACCCTCATTGTTTTGTTCCTTCACTCTGAGTCATCTAGACCGCAATATGCTGTGGAAATTTTCCTCAGTAACCAATCTCCACACCTCCTTATCAGCCCCAACTCTGGCGGCTCTTTTAACTCTGTTCCCGGTAGTTCACCATCCGCGTAATCAGCGCTGACTCCCTCTCCACACACACCTGACACTATCTGGGTTTTTCAATCCTGTCTTTATCACCTGACCGCGATACTGTCCAATAGTGCTGTCTGCCTTTGTCGCAAACCTATTTGCCCACGCGACAGTTTACCTGTGCTGTCTGCGGGCACTTGCGTATCTTGACCTATAAACACATGCGCCTGGTCACTTAACCCGACATTTCGTGATGTTTGTGACCAGTGACTTAACCTCGTCATCCTACACTCTCGTCGACCTGTGCCGCTGTTATTTCTACGTTAACAGTTCAATCCGTTAACATTGGGGGTCATTGACTCCGGTCACACCGTGGTTGGTTATCCTTACTGTTTTGTTTGTTAACCCTTCTCCTTCCTGGTTAGTCGGTTTATAAGGTCGTCTATCTGGGAATCATTAACTCTCAGTATTCCACGACAGGGGCACGGGCTAAAAAAGGTTGAGAACCACTGCAGTACTGGATCTCTCAACAATAACGAGGAATACTTATTTGAAGAATAGGTTTTCATGTGAAGTAAATATATTTGTAATAGATATTGTTATTGGGTATGTTTGGCTTTTTTTTTTGTGGCTTTTTTTAAATTTCATGACTTGGCTTTGTTTGATCACAGTGATCTGGCAACCCTGCCCAGCGGTGCAGACCCAGCCAGCCTGTCCGTCTGATCGTTTCCCAATACACCAGCATGCCCTGGCGAAAAGATCCAACAGATGCCTCCCTATCTTTGATTGCTTTTATGTTGATGCATATTTTGATACCTATTTTCTGGGACATGGTCGACCCCAGAGTGACGTAACAATGAAAATAACCCTCCGTGAGGTGGGTTTGAACCCAGGAGCACAGTGCCAGCAGACGAGTACGACAGTTACGACAATGCCATAGTCTCGCTGCTAATCATAAATAACATTTGCATAATTTACATATCTTTAACTATATGTTATTGTTCTTAATATCGATGTTATACTTTACTTATAACACATGTATAGTGACATTTGGTCGCCACGTCTGTCCACAACCTCCTGTCTCGTGTGTTGTCAATCACTTCTCCTATTTTGTCTTCTTCACCGCCAGTGCTACGGAGTTCGTGCACTGAGCTGAGATTCTCCGGACTCAGGCTTGAGTTAGGAGTAGAACGGAGCACTTATGAGTTACACCGGTGTGCCGTGATGTTGATCCGTCGACTAAACTAAACTATAACTAAGCTAAACTGTCTTCTTCGCCATCTTCTAGTCCACGCCGCGTGTCGCTGTTGATCGTGGCTGTTCACATACTTCTGGCCCGTGTCCTGCCGATCATTTCTCTTACTGATGTTCCCCCCAATGTTACAACGTCAGACTGTCCAGCATCTATTCTTTTGGTCTTCCCCTGCTTTTCCTCCTGTCCAGCTTTCTCGTTGTGACGACATACTCCAGCTTTCTCGTTGTGACGACATACTCCAGCTTTCTCGTTGTGACGACATACTCCAGCTTTCACCTTCATGACATTCCCAAAGAATATGATCTCCCTTCTTCCTATGCAATTAATAAGTTCTCTTTGTGAGGTAACTTCTTTCAAGATATCTTCATGGCTCGCTCTATCAGTCCATGGTCTTCTCTCCATTCTCCTACAAAACCACATCTCCGTCGCTTCCACATAAGGCCTCACTTGTTTGCTAACATAACAACACTAACATAACTGCGTAGTCTTAGACCCTATGGCAACCACCAACAGGCTGCTACAGCCTGGGATTCTCAGATAAGTAGTACATTTTGTTTATTTTCTTTTCATCATCCCTTTCTTCTCATTTAGTTATTAAGCCTGAATGTAGTCACTGCAGTGCCTTCCCCCGTGTTTGTATGCTATGATTTGTGTATGTATGTGTTTGCTGCTGAAGACTGTTTGCCACAAGGTCCTATGTTTTCCCGTATCCATGTGCTGCAAAGCTGCATTAAGAGTTAGTTGCATATCCTTTACAGGACGTCGCAGTCACCACCAGCATGTTTTGCTGTTGTGATCTCTGGGCAAGTTTACGCTCAGTAGTTTGCCATTGCTACATGAACGACCGGCATTACTTCCGTTATTTTATGTTGTATACCAACAACGATAGCGACAACGACAGCTGCATGTTTGGAAAAATACAGAGAATCAGAGTGGCGTCGAAGTAACCTGTTGGTTCTACCTCAAGGTCCCCGAGTTCGAATCCAACTGTAACAGACTGTCACATATGAGGAATCAGATTAAAGAGTCAGGTGGTTGCACTCTCCGTCAACCCTGGAGTTGTGGATTCGACGCCCACCAGTTTAACATAAGAGTGAAAGACAAGAGGTTAAACACCTCCCTCAGGTGGAACAAAGAGTAGGTAGGAGTACAAACTGACAAGGTAACATTTTGGAGCCGCGATATTTTAAGTGGGAAAACCCTCTTGCCCGCCGGCTGGTGGTCACGCATTCCAATCTCCACAGAGGCATTTTGAAAACAAAACTTAACTTGGGTTTTCACGTTTATTCATTTTAAAACTAGTACCGTCGGGAGTCTCCGTGGCGAAGAGGTCAAGCCGTCTTACTCGGGCTCCGGCGGTTGTGGGTTCAATTCCGGGTTGGTCCTTCGGTTCACGAGTGCATTTTTTGGAGACTCCACGAGAGTCGTCTCTGGAGATACGGAGTTCGTGCTTTGTGCGACGCTTTCGGTAGCTCGCTGCGGAAAGAGTCTGAGCCATATGCGATAAAAACCCGGTGCAATGAACTCGACCTTGTCGACTTTTAAGCGACTTTTTAAAATCAGTACCAAGAAAGCTCCTGGGCAGTACAATCGATATCACCCATCGAGTACCGGTTGGTTTGTCAAATGCACTTGCTACCCTATCATACAGTTTAAGAACCACTCTCATACACGTGCAGTGAGCTATGTGCAACATCCCATCACACATACCACCCTATCATTTGTTGTGAGAACCAATGTCATACACTTACAGTGAGCTATCTGCAATATGCCAGCCGTTGAAACATCTTAAGAACCACACATATCACCCTCTCAAACAGTTTAAGAACCACTGTCATACACATACCGCGAGATAACTGCAACATCGCTCTACACACACCACCATCTCATACAGTTTACGAACCACTGCCATACACGTAGGATGAGCTATCTTCAACACTCCACTACATATACTACTTTGGTACATCTTAAGAACCACTCATACCACCCTCTCATACAGTTAAGAACCGCTGTCATATACGTACGGGGAGCTAACTGTAACATCTCACCACACATGCCATCTTATAATACAGTTTAAGCACCGCTGTCAAACACGTACGGTGAGCTATTTTCAACACTGCACTACATATACCAGCCTTTGGTACGTCTTAAGAACCACCCACTCTCATATAGTTTAAGAACCACTGCCATACACGTACGGGGAGCTAACTGTAACATCTCACCACTCATGCCATCTTATAATACAGTTTAAGAACCGCTGTCATACACGTACGGTGAGCTATTTTTAACACTGCACTACATATACCAGCCTTTGATACGTCTTAAGAACCACCCACTCTCATACAGTTTAAGAACCACTGTCATACACGTACGGGGAGCTAACTGTAACATCTCAACACACATGCCCTCTTATCATACAGTTTAAGGACCGCTGTCATGCACGTACCGGGAGTTATCTGCAACAACTCACCACACATGCCGTCTTATGATACAGTTTAAGAACCGCTGTCATACACGTACGGTGGAGCTAACTGTAACATTTCACCACACATGCCATCTTATGATACAGTTTAAGGACCGGTGTCATGTACGTACCAGGAGCTATCTGCAACAACTCACCACACATGCCGTCTTATGATACAGTTTAAGAACCGCTGTTATACACGTACGATGGAGCTAACTGTAACATCTCACCACACATGCCATCTTATAATACAGTTTAAGGACCGGTGTCATACACGTACGGTGGAGCTAACTGTAACATCTCACCACACATGTCGTCTTATGATACAGTTTAAGAACCGCTGTTATACACGTACGGTGGAGCTAACTGTAACATCTCACCACACATGCCATCTTATAATACAGTTTAAGGACCGCTGTCATACACGTACGGTGGAGCTAACTGTAACATCTCACCACACATGCCATCTTATAATACAGTTTAAGAACCGCTGTCATACACGTACGGTGGAGCTAACTGTAACATTTCACCACACGTGCCATCTTATAATACAGTTTAAGGACCGCTGTCATGCACGTACGGTGGAGCTAACTGTAACATCTCACCACACATGCCATCTTATGATACAGTTTAAGGACCGCTGTCATGCACGTACGGTGGAGCTAACTGTAACATCTCACCACACATGCCATCTTATGATACAGTTTAAGGACCGCTGTCATGCACGTACGGTGGAGCTAACTGTAACATCTCACCACACATGCCATCTTATGATACAGTTTAAGGACCGCTGTCATGCACGTACCGGGAGCTATCTGCAACAAACATTACGTCTCATACATCAACACCGAGATCTTCATGGCACAGTTGCCTTGTTTACGACTCCATGTTTGCCAACATTAAAACGCCCTTTCTCTGCTTCACTAACCGCCCGATGCTCGGGTCTTCTGCTGTCTTGTTTGTTTATGCACGTCAGCGCTTTGAAATTGTGTAGCCTCTTGTGTTCTCCCTTTTTTTTTTTTTAGTGTGTGTTGTTGATGTGTTTATTTTATTGTCGTCATTGTCAAAATCAATGTCGCTATTTTGCTAACCGAAGTGATGAAGGTAATGTGTTGTTTCCAGGTGTGAAATTGGCTCTAGGAATTGGGTGCAGATGACGCTACAAGGTAGAAATCGGGGTATCATTAGTTCACAAGTCAACCGGCACTGTTGTCTTGGGTTCAAATCTGACGCAAATGAGTAGTAGCTCGGATGAATGATCTTCAAGAAAAGGTGGCCAAAGTTTAGGCGGAACCATGCGTGTTTTGCATAAATTAGAACAGACTGAACGAGGAAGAAATCAGCTTTAGAAGTACACATACACAAGTGACAGAAGGGACCTTTTGACATTAAAGCTTTCAACGGCAGTGTAATATATTCGTATTCGGGTGTTTCTTTTGTTTGCTTATGCAGGCTCCATTAACCACAACATCCAATCTGTCAACAGTAAATGTATTCTTGCACTGCTGGCCAGTTGAACTATTTTTTTAAAAATCCCATATACTTTTACAACTTTAGTGCGGTCAAATCAATTTCATTATTGTCTTCGTTGCATACGTTCATCATCCCTCGGGATCTGGAAATGGAACACAGTAGACCCTATGAGCCGCTGCAGTGGCAAACATTCATGCTCGTACACTACATTAAGAGGATTTATACGAGGGTAAGTTGATCAGTAAGTCACAAATGGCTGTAGAAAAATAACTAAATATGATAACAACTTGAAACCAGTTTATTTTTATACATACATTGTCCCTTCATTTCTAAATATAATTTCCGCCAACATTAATGCACTTATCCCATCGTTTTATTAGTCCTTCCAAACCGGCTGCATAGAACTGCGTGCTCTGTTTTCTAAACCACGTTTTCACTTCCATTCAACTTCGGCGTCATTCGCTAGATGTTTCCCGCCAAGGTGGGTTGTTAGTGTTTATGCTGACAATTGTTTGTCCCATAAAGAGGTGCATAGCTGGGTAAAAGAAAATGTTACGAGGGCGAGTCAATAAGTAAGTCACACAGTTCTGTGGGATGGCCGGTAAATGCGTGCGTGTGTGTGTGTGTGTGTGTATGTGTGTAGTGTATATATATATATATATATATATATATATATATATATATATATAGAGAGAGAGAGAGAGAGAGAGAGAGCGAGAGAGAGAGAGAGAGAGAGAGAGAGAGAGAGAGAGAGAGAGAGAGAGAGAGAGAGATTATGACAATGGATATAAATATATTGACAAAGGATTACAAATATCCTGACAACGGAGAGAAATGCCTTCATTGTCAATTAATTTCTATCCATTTTCGTAATATTTCTATCCGTGGTCAAAACAAGTCTGCCTGCTTGTTGTCAGTACATTCCTTGCAGTACTCAAGACATTTCTATCCATTGTCAAGACATTTCAATCCGCTGTCAACGTATTTCTAACCATTGTCAAGACATTTCTATCCGCTGTCAAGACATTTCTATCCGCTGTCAAAGTATTTCTAACCATTGTCAAGACATTTATATCCATTGTCAAGACATGTCTATTCATTGTCAAGACATTTCTATCCATTGTCAAGACATTTCTATCCATTGTCAAGACATTTCTATCCGCTGTCAATGTATTTCTATCCATTGTCAAGACATTTATATCCATTGTCAAGACATTTCTATCCATTGTCAAGACATTTCTATCCGCTGTCAATGTATTTCTATCCATTGTCAAGACATTTCCATCCGCTATAAAGTTATTTCAATCCATTTTCATGTCATTTCTATCCATTGTCAAGATATTTTTCTATCCGTCGTCAAGACTTTTCTATCAATTCTCAACATATGTATCTCCGTTGTCAAAATATTTATATCCGTTGTCAAGACATTTATATCCGTTGTCGAGCCATTTCTGTCCATTGTCAAGATATTTCTATCCATTGTCAAGATATTTCTATCCATTGTCAAGAAATTTCTATCGGTTGTCAAGATACTCCTATCGATTACCAAGAACATGTCTATGAAACCTCTAGAAAGTTCCATGACAAACCCGTCCCAAACGTAAGGTAGACTTCAAAAGTCAAAAGTCATGTTATCCCCCCCATTTGTTATCACAAAGCCAATTTCATGTTGTTACTGACTCCCCACTTCAAAAAAATGTGGGTGGGAACTGAGACCCGAGAATCCTTCTAAGGACAAGGACTAACAACCTGTCTAAGACCCCTATTGTTTGCGCTGAATATAGCCTTTCAGTCTGGGCCAGGAAGAGAGATATCTTGGCTGTTCATCGCTGGAGAATGAAAGGCATCTAGATGGCGCTGGGAAGACCGTCTGTCGGTGTTATGCCCATGTACATACAACTCTGCGGTTGAATTCATGCGGAAGGATAATACAAAAATCTGACTGCCAGCCAGCGATAGTGGGATGTGATGGTCCTGGAAAGGGATATTAAAGTTGGTAATCAGGAAGGAACATCTGACCTCTCTGCTTCAATTACAGGTCTGTTTTGTGATGGCCTTCCCTGCACTTGTTGCCTTCATTCGAAGTTTTCCTGGGGTATTCAGTACGGCAAGGCATGGACGCTATAAACACGTTTGTAGGATTCTTCTTCTTCTTCTTCTTCTTCTTCTTCTTCTTCTTCTTCTTCTTCTTCTTCTTCTTCTTCTTCTTCTTCTTCTTCGTATGAAACGTATGAAAGTGAGTGATAGAAGGGCAGAATGTAAGAAGGGCTTGCGTGCCCAATTCTTAACCCTTTTAAAATAAAGTTCGTTTGTTCGTTCGTTCGTTCGTTCGTTTGTTCTTCTTCTTCTTCTTCTCTTCTTCTTCTTCTTCTTCTTCTTCTTCTTCTTCTTCTTCTTCTTCTTCTTCTTCTTCTTCTTCTTCTTCTTCTTTAGTTAGTTAGTTAGTTAGTTAGTTAGTTAGTTAGTTAGTTAGTTAGTTAGTTAGTTAGTTAGTTATTTAGTTTTTTTGGGGATATCATCCTTGCACTCCGGACAAATCCATAGGTTCTCAGATACCCCCTCCCCATTCCCCAACATATACAACACATCCGGTGTCTAATAGTGCCAAATCTATGTTCGTTGAGGAGACCCCTCATTCTCCCGATGTGCCTCTTGTGCCTGGTCGTACTAATTCTTACTCCCGAGTCTCTCATTCTGGACATCAAAGTGAATTCACAAGAGGCAATACTAAGTACGGAGATGAATGTTGAAACATATTTTAGAAGACTATTCGTACGCACTGGGTTACCCTACGAAAGTAGCTAGCGTGCACTCGGGTGCGGGGTGTGCGTGCCAGAAATCCAAAGCTCTATTGCTAAAGAGGTAGCGAACAGCCAAAAAGCAACATCGGCATGACAGCTCGTTCAAAATGGCGACATAGAAGACACGGACTTTGTTTATCCTCGATCGAGTAATCAGTTTTCCCTTTTAGGACAGGGATGAGTCACTGACGCTAGAGTCAGTCACGCTAACAGACAGTGGGAGGACAGCAAACACGCGCGAATGGAATAACCCAGGGGCTAGGGGACAGATAACTCGTGATCAGGACACTCAGCGCGACAGCTGATCAAATGCTGTCTAACATCGCAATTGTCACAACACTGTCCGAGTGTCATTGAGTGTCGTTCACGGCTCTGCCCACACAGGGGTCTGGTACTGACTTTATCCATCCATCCATCCATCTATCTATCTACATCCATCTATCTATCTATCTATCTATCTATCTATCTATCTATCTATCTATCAGTCTGTCTGTCTGTCTGTCTGTCTGTCTGTCTGTCTGGCTGTCTTCTGTCTGTCGATCTATTTAGCCTCGTTTTAATCTACCTGCCTCATAGGATTTGAGTCGGGATTTTATGTCTACCTGTTTACCTGTCTATCTATTTGTCAGTTTCTCTCCCTGACTCTGTCTATGTGTATCCTTCTATCTCCCCCACTGCCTATCTATACACATGTCTATATGCTTGTATGTCCATCCTTCTATCTTCCTCTCTGTCTATAAACATGTCTATATGCTTGTATGTCCATCCTTCTATCTTCCTCTCTGTCTATAAACATGTCTATATGCTTGTATGTCCATCCTTCTATCTTCCTCTCTGTCTATACACATGTCTATATGCTTGTATGTCCATCCTTCTATCTTCCTCTCTGTCTATACACATGTCTATATGCTTGTATGTCCATCCTTCTATCTTCCTCTCTGTCTATAAACATGTCTATATGCTTGTATGTCCATCCTTCTATCTTCCTCTCTGACTATAAACATGTCTATATGCTTGTATGTCCATCCTTCTATCTTCCTCTCTGTCTATACACATGTCTATATGCTTGTATGTCCATCCTTCTATCTTCCTCTCTGTCTATACACATGTCTATATGCTTGTATGTCCATCCTTCTATCTTCCTCTCTGTCTATACACATGTCTATATGCTTGTATGTCCATCCTTCTATCTTCCTCTCTGTCTATAAACATGTCTATATGCTTGTATGTCCGTCCTTCTGCGCAGCTGACCCAATGACCACCGGGCCGACAGTGGCTCCAAAATACCGTCATCCCTGGCAAATTTTTGTAAAAGTAGGAACATAACTCCATTTACAATAAAGATTTTGGTAAAAGTAGGAACATAACTCCATGTAAAATAAATATTTTGGTAAAAGTAGGAACATAACTCTATGTAAAATAAATATGTTGGTAAAATTAGGAACATAACTCCATTTAAAATAAATAATTTGGTAAAAGTAGGAACATAACTCCATTTAAAATAAATAATTTGGTGAAAGTAGGAACATAACTCCATTTAAAATAAATAATTTGGTAAAAGTAGGAACATAACTCCATTTAAAATAAATAATCTGGTAAAAGTAGGAACATAACTCCATTTAAAATAAATATTATAGCGTATGTCTGCTCCGTGGCGAAGATGTTACGGACGCAGTTCGTAATCCCGCATACCTGCGTTCGAAACATAGCTGCAGGCGATTTGGCAGCAGACCGCCTCCTTTGCGTTGGTTTTTTACTAAATGGTATGGGTACCGGTCGTTCAAGAAGCAATGGTAAACTACAGAATGTAAACTTGTCAAGAGATCATACCAACAACAAAAAATGCTGGTGTTGACTGCGACGTCCTGTAACGCCAAGGATATGCAATTAACCTTTTTTTTTTTTGTTATTATAGCATATAGCGTATGTGAATGTAGAATTCAACAGGAAACATTACATCAAGTTTCCAAAAATAAGTTGGTGGGCAGGCATACATGCTAGACTGGTAGCGTGAACGTGTTCAAGACAATTCATACATTCCCCGACTGAATAACATAAAATGAGTAAAGACGTTTAAAGGCGAGAGAATCAGCTTAATTGCACCGGATGTTATCCCATAAGCTCGGACTCTTTCCGTAGAGTGGCCCGTCAGAAGCGTCGCACAGAGCACGAACTCCGTAGATCCAGTAACGACCCCCAGGAGTCTCCGAGAAATTGCGCTCGTGAACAGAATGGCGGTGCCTGGACACGAACTCACAACCTTAGGATTGCAAGGCGGGCCAGGGCGGCTTAACCATTCCATCAGTAACATGAACATATAAATCACGGGCAGAAGTAACAAAGCTCGAGCAGTGATATTCAACGACTGCAGACTTTTGTTCTACCTCTTTACCATACTGAACTCTGCTGCCCTAAATACTTGGAATAAACTAATAGCTAACTTTATTATATTTGCCACTTTACCACAGCCAACAGGGCATCAAAGACTAGCTCTTGCGCTTTCAAAGATCAAAACCCCCTCCACTAAAACACATCTTTCGTCAATATGTGACTCTCTGACGTGCAAGTTTACGCAAAAAACGCCACGCACATCCGGTTCCCAGCCGTGCCAAGCCCCCGCGATGTCATGTAAATTCAACTATTTGATTATACTTCGCTATAAGGTTTAATAAATTTACTTGAATTAAGTTAGCCAAACTTCCAAGTGCCTGGATGAAACGCAGGATTGAAGCATGAAAATTAGACAAACATAGCAGCACGAAATGGCGACATTAAACATGCCAGATACGCAAACCATAGCGAGCTAAAGCGCGAGATTTCTTGCGTTTAAGCAAACATGCTTTGCCTACCTACTCAGCATTGAACTCGCCTACGTGGGTCCATACACACTTCAGGGAGGGTATATTCAACCCTCATAACACTTTGGAATGTTTAAGAACTTTTTAGAAATGTAACACTGTGACACAATGGACCTGGTTGTATCATACGAGATGGAATATGCTATTTGGTTAACTTTTAGCCGTGTGTAAATGTTACATATGGGCTTAGATAGAATCAGTGGCTGCATGTGAAAGGCATACATCGAGGCAGGCACATACATCCCTGGGTGAATGTGGTATGTTTCTCTGTGTGCTCTATGTGAATGTTGGGCGGTGGGTAACGATGCATGGAGGGAGGTAGTCGTCGTGAGGGTGTGGCTGTGAAGGAGTATGATGAGAATGTCGTGGACAGAGAAGAATGATGAGAATGTTGTGGACAGAGAAGAATGATGAGAATTTTGTGGACAGAGAAGAATGATGAGAATGTTGTGGACAGGAAAGAATGAAGAGAATATCGTGGAAGAGAAGAATGATGAGAATGTTGTGGACAGAGAAGAATGATGAGAATTTTGTGGACAGAGAAGAATGATGAGAATGTTGTGGACAGGAAAGAATGAAGAGAATATCGTGGAAGAGAAGAATGATGAGAATGTCGTGGAAGAGAAGAATAATGAGAATATCGTGGAAGAGAAGAATGGTGAGAATGTTGTGGACAGAGAAGAATGATGGGAATGTCGTGGACAGAGAAGAATGATGAGAATGTTGTGGACAGAGAAGAATGATGAGAATGTTGTGGACAGAGAAGAATGGTGAGAATGTTGTGGACAGAGAAGAATGGTGAGAATGTTGTGGACAGAGAAGAATGTTGTGGACAGAGAAGAATGGTGACAACGTTGTGGACAGAGAAGAATGATGAGTACGTCGGGGACAGAGAAGAACGATGAGAATGTTGTGGACAGAGAAGAATGATGAGAATGTTGTGGACATAGAAGAATGATGAGAGTGTTGTGGACAGAGAACAATGATGAGAGTGTTGTGGACAGATAAGAACGATGAGAATGTCGTGGACAGAGAAGAATGATGAGAATGTTGTGGACAGAGAAGAACGATGAGAATGTTGTGGACAGAGAAGAATGATGAGAATGTTGTGGACAGAGAAGAATGATGAGAGTGTTGTGGACAGAGACGAATGATGAGAATGTTGTGGACAGAGAAGAATGATGAGAATGTTGTGGACAGAGAAGAATGATGAGAGTGTTGTGGACAGATAAGAACGATGAGAATGTCGTGGACAGAGAAGAATGATAAGAGTGTTGTGGACAGATAAGAACGATGAGAATGTTGTGGACAGAGAAGAATGATGAGAATGTTGTGGACAGAGAAGAATGATGAGAGTGTTGTGTACAGATAAGAACGATGAGAATGTTGTGGACAGAGAAGAATGATGAGAGTGTTGTGGACAAATAAGAACGATGAGAATGTTGTGGACAGAGAAGAATTATGAGAGTGTTGTGGACAGATAAGAACGATGAGAATGTTGTGGACAGAGAAGAATGATGAGAGTGTTGTGGACAGATAAGAACGATGAGAATGTCGTGGACAGAGAAGAATGATGAGAGTGTTGTGGACAGATAAGAACGATGAGAATGTCGTGGACAGAGAAGAATGATGAGAGTGTTGTGGACAGATAAGAACGATGAGAATGTTGTGGACAGATAAGAACGATGAGAATGTTGTGGACAGAGAAGAATGATGAGAGTGTTGTGGACAGATAAGAACGATGAAAATGTTGTGGACAGAGAAGAATGATGAGAGTGTTGTGGACAGAGAAGAGCGATGAGATTGTTGTGGACAGATAAGAATGATGAGAATGTTGTGGACAGAGAAGAATGATGAGAATGTTGTGGACAGAGAAGAATGATGAGAATGTTGTGGACAGAGAAGAATGATGAGAGTGTTGTGTACAGATAAGAACGATGAGAATGTCGTGGACAGAGAAGAATGATGAGAATGTTGTGGACAGAGAAGAATGATGAGAGTGTCGTGGATAGAGAAGAATGATGAGAATGTCGTGGACAGATAAGAACGATGAGAATGTAATAAATCTCACCTCGACGGGATTCGAACACATGCTACAAAGAATGCTATTAAAATGTACTGTCAAATGATCTCGCACTAGACGTTAAACATATCGGGTTGCTACTCTTACATGTCTGCTAGCTTCACGAAAGAGAGAGTGTCAAATTAGGGAAGTATTAACATGCTAATCGTACTATCTAATTTATGACATCATTTACGGTACATGTAACTTGGTATATATTCGTGAAACAGGCAGGGAGTTGGTGGATCGTTTCAGTGAATATCTTATGAACATCCATAAGCACAATCTCTCTCCTGTTCAACAACCTCAGCCACTTTGTGGCCAGACTGCGAGAGCAGCAAATTAAAAGAGGGGTGGCCAAACAAGAACACTACGCAGGAAGCCAAAGAAGATTGATAAACCAACACAGAACTGGCGTCGTTAGCCGCTACACGCTGCGGGATTTGCTGAGGAGGGGATCCGAGCACTTATGGACTGAATGGTCCGATGTGCAACGAGGATGATCTGTCGACTAACTAACTAACTAACTAACTAACCTCAGCCACTTTGATAAAAGAGAAAATTTCTACCACTGACTTAAAATCTTCCTCTCGTTACCATAATGCTAGCTTATTTTGCCTCATTCGTAGTTTTGACTTCGTCAACCCAACGGTGGTAAATTTACAGCATTGCAGGCAGGCAGGCAGGCGGTAGACAGACAGACGGTCGGACGACGGATGGATGGATGGATAGGTGAGTTGGTGGGTGGATGGGTGGATGGACGGATGGACGGACTGAAGGACAGACAGACAGAGCGACAGACAGACAGACATATGGTGCTAGACCCAGTTTTATAGAACACACTCGGTTTGTGATGTCTTCAGGCCGGTCGCCTTTACTTCCACAGATATTTTCTGGTATCCATTATAGGCTTGCGCCTACCGTCCCTATGGTCATGAGTTTGATCCGCGTAGGGGGTGAAATGACATTGTTAAAACCGACCTGGTCCAGACTGAGACGGTGGAATATAATAATATCAACATCAGAACTGATCATAACATTAGTGAAAATCAAATCAAATCAAATCAAATCAAATCAACTTTATTTTAAAAAGATCACAAATTGGGCACGCAAGCCCGTCTTACATTCGGCCCTTCCAATCACTCATCTTTCGTCCATCAAAGGCATTATACATTCACATAGGAAGAAAACAAACATGTGTTGTAAACATAAACAAGGCAAATTACCATGTTATGAGGCCCATCTCCCACCTACCCACACGTCACCCTACCCACACATCACCCCACCCACACACACACCCCCACCCACCCACACACACACACCCAGGGACACATACATACCCCACCAACCGACACATCCCCCTCTCGCACATCCCCCACCCACACACACTGCCCTCACCTGTTCTCCCACCCACACACACTGCCCTCACCTGTTCCCCCAACCCAAACACACACACCACCGACACAAACATCCCCAACATACTCATCCTAACCCACATACCTATCCCCCACCCACACATCCTCTCCCCATCCACACCTCCAACCACCCATCCCCTAACCACACCTCCATCGACCACATATTCCCCACCCACTCACACACATCCCCCACCAACCCACACATCGCACATCCACTCACACATCCCCATACCATACACACACCTCCCCACCAACTGAGATAGAGAGAAAGAGATGTGGAGCATCTCTGGATCTCTCTGCATCTCTTTGCATCTCTGGATCTCTCTGAGCAAGAGATGTGGAGCAGGGCACATGATAATATGCATCGTATTTTCTTGTATGTTTATATTAGAATTTTATTGTTGTTATATTATTATTATTATTATAAACAAGATACGCTAAGCAGATGACATAATATTGGTTGCGGATAATGCAACAGACCTACAACAATTATTGGACATTGTAATATCAGAGAGTGCACAGAAAGGACTCTCCTTGAATATCAAGAAAACAATAACAATGGTGATATCAAAGAAAAAGGTGACACCAAAATGTGAAATAGAAGGGAAAATTCTTAACCAAGTTGATAGTTTTAAATACCTAGGGACATCTATAACATCAGATGGAAGATGTACAACAGAGATTAAGAACAGAATAGGGCAAGCAAAAGCTGCATTTCCGGAAATAAAGACTATCTTATACAAGAAGTCATTGTCATTGAATGTAAGAAACAGAGTGCTAAAGTGCTATATAAAACTTGTATAGATGTACGGCTGTGAATCTTGGGATGTAAATGAACAAATTAGGAAGAGCTTGGAAGCAACAGAGATGTGGTTCCCAAGACGAATGTTGCGAATTCCTTTGACGGCTAAAGTAACTAACAACGACTGCCTGAAAGAGGTTAATGAAACTAGAACATTATATAGAACAATAAGAAAGAGACAAACAGCTTTCTTTGGTCATGTGATGAGAAGAGAGGCATTGGAGAACAATGGGACAACTGGAAAGATCGAGGGGAAGAGAGGCAGAGGCAGACCAAGAGAAATGATGCTGGATGGATTGAGACAGTGGCATGGGCGATTATCATCAGCAGAGTTGATCCAGAAAACCAAAGACCGAGATCTGTGGAAAGTAATGAACGCCTACGCCAGCCAGGATGGCACTTGATGATGATGATGATGATGATGATGATGATGATGATGATGATGATGATGATGATGATGATGATGATGATATTACTATTAATAATTAGAAGTATTTTTCCCCTCTGCCGTGCGTCCACCTTGACGAGGTAGAGGGGCTTCCGCGTTCCAATGACCCCAAGAGCTATGCCGACGGTAGCACAGCTACTGGTAGGGTCACCCATGTCGGACAGGTCAAGGGAGAGGGACCAGACGAAGTGACGCACAAACCTGCTGCCTTGTAGGTAGACTGGGGACAGTCAAAGGCTAGGGAAAGCACCCCAAAATATGCTTGTCTAAATCGGATGCACTGAGCCACAGGCTTGACAAAGCAGTGCAACGTAACTTTATCATTTCATGATGCCACAGATGAAAATTAATCGTTATGGTGCTAATCCCGTGAAGTCCCATCAGGCGGTGATAGTGCCGGGCCCCCTGCCTCGAGGGGGTCCACCCATGACTACTGGTGGTCACCTTCCCCTGTGCTGTGGAGTCAAGGCACAGAGGAGTAGGTTAAGAGCTATTGACCAAATACCAAGGACACTCAACATACTACAGTGGAATGCCGAAGGAGTTTATAACAAGAAAGAATCCCTGACACAGCGTCTTCATAAAGATAGAATAGATGTGGCATGCATTCAAGAGACACACCTCAACGCCAAGCACAAATTTTCAGTCAGGGGATATCAGGCCACACGTTTCGACCGCGAAGGACATAAAGGAGGAGTTCTAATACTTACACGAAATACAATACCTTGCAGCGAAGTATCTGTGATCTCTGACAACCAAACAGAAATTATAGGTGTTGATATAATGATAAAGGACGTGAAAATAAGAATTTACAATCTTTATAGCCCAGCAGATAAGGATCTTACACTCTCAAACATGAAAATAACTGACACAAATTGCATTATTGTCGGAGACTTTAATAGCCGTTCAGAAAGATGGGGATACCCAGATACTGACAAAAGAGGAGATGAAGTGGAGGACTGGGAAATAGACTCAAATCTCCATCTACTCAACAAAGCGGATGACACACCGAGCTTCTACTCCAGAAGATGGCTTACCACTTCTACTCCAGACTTAGCTTTCTGCACAGGAGACATCCTCCACAAAATCGATCGCCATGTGCTGGACCAATTAGCAGGTAGTGACCACAGACCAATCAAGCTTGTAATGAATATGGAGTATGTTCCACAGGAGCAAAAGCCCTTGCCCCGCTGGAATTACAAACGAGCAGATTGGGACAGATTTGCCACACTAACAGACAAATATTGTGAAAACATAAATACACGATATGGCAACATGAAGCAAATGGTGGAAAGTCTAAACAGAGCAATAATACAGGCAGCCACTGAGTCCATTCCAAGAGGAGCGAGGAAAAATTACAAACCATACTGGACTGAAGAACTACAAAGTTTGGAGGACAAAGTTGAAGATGCCAGGAAGACAGCAGAGAGAGAACAAACAATTGAAGCGAATACCTCTCTCAAAGCCATCTCAGCAAAATATAAAAGAACAGTAAATCAAACAACAAGAGATCGTTGGAGGGAAAAAACAGAAAACCTGAATTTTGACAGGGATGGAAACAAACTATGGAAACTAGTGAAAGCCATGAACAATGAAGGACCTAGAAACAAACAAATAACAATTAAACAAGGAAATGCCTTGCTTACAGGCAAAAAGGCTGCAAATGCACTAATGGAACACTATGCCAATGCAAACCACATTGATATTACAACTGAACAGAAGAAAGCAATCAAAGACAAACAGATACATCATAGAAATACAGAGACAGCAGCAGAATATATGATGGCAAATCTAACAATGGAAGAAATGGAACAGGCAATGAATACCCTAAAAAAGAAGAAATCACCAGGAAAGGATGGAATCACAAATGAAATGCTAATAGGACTAGGCACCAAGGCAAAGAAGAAACTACTAGCAGTCCTAAATAACAGCTGGAAGAGAGGAATAGTCCCACAGGCATGGAAGGAAGCTATACTAATACCAGTCCCAAAGAAAGGAAAAGACCTGGAAGAACCAAATGGCTATCGACCTATCAGTCTACTTAGCTGTGTAGGAAAATTAATGGAACGCATTATCAATGGCAGGCTAACATGGCATCTGGAAGAAAACAAACTCTTAACACCACACCAAGCAGGATTCAGAAAGTACAGATCCACTGAAGATCAAATAACCTATATAGCTCAGGAAATAGAGGATGCCTTCCAAGAGAAAAAGCACACACTAGCAGTCTGGATAGATTTAGAAAAAGCATTTGATAAAGTATGGAAGGAAGGACTGAAAGTAAAACTGCAAAACATGCATGTTTGTGGACAAATGTATAAATGGATCAGCCACTACCTTGAGAACAGAACTGCCAGGACAAAAGTACAAGGACAAACAAGCAAAATGATGCTGCTGGAGCAAGGTGTCCCCCAAGGAGGAGTTCTTTCACCAACATTATTCCTAGCATATATAAATGACATCACAGAAAATTTTCCAGCCAGAGTACACACATCCTCCTTTGCAGATGACCTAGCCATATGGACATCTGAAGAATATATTAGCACAGCTAACAGCAGAATACAGCAAGCCTTATTAGCGCTAGAGGACTGGTCAAAATCATGGCTAGTGAAGATAAGTGAGGAGAAAACAACATGCACAGTGTTCTCCCTCTCAAATAAACCCCAGCAACCTAAGCTGGTATTGAATGGAAAAATATTGCTGCCATGAAGAAAATCCAAACTATCTAGGAGTCACCTTTGATCGTCGCCTGACATGGAAGACACAGGTTGAGAAAAATCGAACAAGAGCAAGGCAGAGAATGGCAATCATGAAAAAGCTTGCTGATACAACGTGGGGAGCAGATGAGAAAGTTCTCAAGAAGTTATATACTGGACGGGTGAGGCCAGTACTGGAATATGGCATTGCAGCTTGGGCAACAGCAGCTAAGTCAAACTTTAACAAAATAAGTAGAGTCCAAAACCAAGGAATGCGAATCATAACTGGAAGCCTGAAGACAACGCCTATTAATGAACTAGAAAAGATCACTTGTTTACAACCAATGCAGGATAGAAGAGATAGCAGAGCCCAGCAACAAGCAGAAAAATTTTGAAGATTGACAGACCACCCTATGTACAACAGATTTAATGGTTTTGGAAAGGGAAGACTGAAGCGTAGCAACTTTGTAGAAACTGCAAAACGAAGGATTAGGGCAGATCCTATTCTTAACATATCAACAGTCAAGCCCATACACAATGCACACAAGTTCCCAGCTTGGCGACAGCAGCAACTGCCTGAGATGATAGAAAACATTCCTGGTATTGAGAAAAAGAACACTCAGCATGAAACCGAAAGAAGAGAAATAACCCTAAACTACATAAAAGAACATTACCCAAGCAGGAATTGGACCCATGCATATACAGATGGATCAGCCAAAAATTCAATAGAGAATGGAGGAGGAGGAGTTCTCCTAAATTTAAAAAATGGAGTGAAAAAAACACATTCAATGGCAACTGGAAAATTTTCAAGTAACTTCAAAGCGGAGGTAGAGGCTCTGAAAACTGCAGCAGAAATGCTCCTGATGGAGGAAAATAAAGAGAAGCAAATAGCTATCTTCACAGATGCAAAGTCAGCTGTCTCAATACTGAAGAGCAATAACAGCACAGAACTAACTGACCTAAGAGCAGCACTCCATGGTCTATGCCAGAAATCCAAAAAAGTTGTAATACAGTGGATCCCATCACATTGCAGTATACCTGGAAACGAAGAGGCTGACAGACTGGCAAAAGAGGGCGGACGACTACCACAGCCTGACATAGACATAACCTATAATGAGGCAAAGAGGTTGATAAAAAGCACTTATAGAACCAAATGGGAATCAGAGCATCCAGGCCATCAGAAGGATGATGCATATTACAAACTCGACCGAAGAGAACAAGTAGCAATCTTCAGACTCCGCACAGGACATAACAGGCTGAAATACCACTTGTTCAATAAACTAAAGATAGGAGATACCGATGAATGTAATTGTAGAACTGGAAAAATGACAGCAAAACATTTGCTGCAGGATTGCCCAACGTATGCAGAACAGAGAAAGATATATTTGGCCCACACCTGCTTCATTTGAGGACAAGCTCTATGGAGATATCAACAAGCTCAAGTTGACCGCAGCTTACTTTAACTATATACAGGTTGACATTTAAAGGTGCATGAAGACCCAGAGGCATGAAATGGAATATTGCTTGGATAGCAAATCCATTATGTGGAAAGTCCAAATCGAAAGCTCGCTATGTGGGCTTCATAAAAGGTGGAAAAGTGTCCTAGTGGCACGAAATGGAATATTCCTTGGATAGCAAATCCATTACGTGGAAAGTCCGAATCAAAAGCCCATTAGTAGTAGGAGAGGGTCTCTATCCCTCGCAATGAGACATAAAATACCTCATATTGAGACATGCGGTATGAGCCATATGAGCCATGTCTCATTCTCGTCTCATGTCTCATTCTCGTCTCATGTCTCGTCTATGCCTCATGTCTCGTGGTGGGTGGGTTGTGGCCTGCCTCATGCCTTCCAGCTCCTTCCTGCTTTTTTAAGTGTCAGCTGTCGTTTTTTAATCAGAGCATCGGGGTTAACAAGATCAATTAAACTATGGCACCAGGTTTGCTAATTGATTCAGAATATGTCAGCCGGTGTAATGCATTAATTACTTCCCGTTTTGTATAGACGCTTGTATAATCGATTGGTGTGCTCAGGCTGATACGGGTTGATGTATTTGTATCTTTGGTAAGATCGGCGAACATCTGTGAGCAAAAAGTCGATATTGTCCGTCCCAGAAATAATGTGGTTTGTAAATTACACCTGTCGGCGTTAGGTGGCGTTTTTAATCAGCTCATCGGTATATGTAAACAATGATAAATGAATTGAGACACGGGGCTAGTTGGTACCACAGTCGCATTGCAGATGGTGCGATAACCAATTCGGTAGAGTGTGTCGGGGTATCGCCAGTGTGTAAGTGGGGTGTCTAATGGGTTAAGTTGGTACCATAGACCCCCTCATTTGGCGGCGTCGAGTTCGAATCTCAATGCTTTTTCGTTGGTAAGGTTACTACTTAGCCACGTATGGGTGTACCTAGTTGTCACAGGGGGTGTGTAGTTGGTCATAGTGGGATATCACCAATGTGTAACTGGGGTTTCTAGTGGGTCCCCTACCATGCGGCAGGGTCGATCCTACTGTGTGGTGGGGTAGTGTGACAGTGGTCGAGTGTGTAACGGAGCTAAATGGTATCATTCAATCAATCAATCATGTGCCATGCCGGAAAGCGTGGGCGGGCATGTCTCGCCATTTCACTCGATCACCAGTGTCGTGGATCAGCTCAGTGTTCCTGTCTCGTCCATGCCATGTGGCCAAGCCATCCAGGTATTTTCCTCTCGGTCTTCTTCTTGGTCTGTTCCCTTCGATCTTGCCAGTTGTCACTAAGTTCTCCAATCCATTTCTTCTCATAACATGTCAAAAAAAAAATTTTTTTTGACTGTCTACGTCTAATTTCTCTAATCAGTTTACGTTGTTCATTTGTCTCCTGTAGTACTTGGTCATTGGTTTTTCTGTCTGTCCATGGTATTCTTTGCATTCTCCTCAGAAACCACATTTCTGCAGCCATCAGCTGCTTTTCAGCTTGACTGTTCATTGTCCAAGTTTCACATCCATACACAAGAACAGGCTCTATGTATCCCCTCAACACTCTTTTTCTCGTTTCAATTGACATCTTTTTATTGGTCAGAATGTTTTTCATCTTGCTAAAGGCTACTTTCGCCATGGCGATTCTTGTTCTAATCTCCTCAAGGCATCTCCCATCAGTTGTTATGAATGTTCCGAGATACTTGTATCTATCTACTCACTTGTTTCAGAATATTCCCATTTACATGTATATTACATCGTGGTATTTCGTTCTTCATAGTGACAATCATAACCCGTGTCGTTTTATAATTTAATTCTAACCCTAGTTGTTCACCGGGTGCAACAACCGCCTCTACTAAATATTGCAGATCCTGCGCAGTGTCTGTTGATTACATAAATTATATGAAGGCAGTTCACAAGTTAAATTAGAGGAAGACATTTTATTACAGAAATTAAATGAAGACATTTGACTAGAAATATTTAATAAAACGACGAAAAAACGGAGATCTACCGGCGTGAGAAAAGCTTATAAGTATGTTAATGTCAGTTCCTGTGAACATATTTAGCAGAAGCATTCTGCATAGTATATGCATATTTAGCTTTAAGGTGAAATCAATACTGCTGTACCGATCGGAAACAAGAAAAACGAATAAAACAACTACTAATAAACAACAAACATTCATTAACGGGTGCCCACGTAGTTCATCCTTCGCGTTCATGTCTCATGCAACAATTAGTATAATGTCTGAAGTCAAATTTGCGGCTTCAAAATAGGTGTTCATAGCATATTTATATATGAAGATATATATTCAAGGTGATTTTAAAGGACAAATTTCCTCATGTCACACGCTGCAAAAGACATATTTCGCTCAAACTTAAACATTAAGAGTGGAAAAGAGTATGTTGTAGATACTGTTTTTTCCTTTGTTTCTAGTGGGACTTGGTAATTTGTTGTTCTATCTGGGCATGGTATGTATATTTTCACCACATCTTCACTGATGTTTTTTCATCTTGTCTGCTCATTGCCCACGCTTCACAGTCATACAAAAGTACAGATTCTATGAAAGACAGAGACAATTTGCAGCTATTATTAAACAAAATGACAAATCGGAGGTCAGCTAATATGTACGTATTTGTAAATAAGGATACACAGCGATGTCTATTATATAACGATAACAGAGGTATTTAGTTGTAGAAAACTACCGTGCCTCCCAGGCAAACGGCGGTAGGCTAGTGACTATGTTTAGATTAGCTGTGATGGCACCAGCTGGAGATATTAATCAGCTACCTGGTACCCAGTGAAGATGACACGATAAACGAGGCGGTATAGGCCGCGTGGCCCTGAACAAAACCAACAATGAAACAAAAATGGTAATGAAACGTTGCGTCGCCGCGAAGCATTATTTTAGAAACCAAAGATTACAATCGATTTGAGAGGGTAATAATAGACAGTCTAAGCCTACCAGAAAGAGGTGTCTAATACACTGGGTACCAACGACAGACAGCTGGTCAAGAAGAAGCAATACACAGTATATAAAGTTAGGACTAAATAAACCGTAGTTTAAAGAATTCAAGTACATTATTACA
This sequence comes from Cepaea nemoralis, assembly GCA_014155875.1. Classification (NCBI taxonomy): domain Eukaryota; kingdom Metazoa; phylum Mollusca; class Gastropoda; order Stylommatophora; family Helicidae; genus Cepaea; species Cepaea nemoralis. The sequence goes on along the minus strand of JACEFZ010022467.1, from coordinate 641,833 downwards.
AGTTAAATTACATAATAAAATAAATACAGTGATATGTATAAAATTATAAAAAACAAAAAAGAAGAAAACACCAGTGTTACATTAGCAAATAAGTGAAAAACACAACGGTATGAATACGTTGGTGTATTAGATACATACAAATGGTACACACAACATGCCATTATGTCAGCGTGACCGCTATCTGTTATATATTGCGACCAAAATACACCGATCGCCTCTCACGTCAGCGTAACAGACTAACACTTAAACCAAGCGCCCGATATCTGTTCTATATTGTTGCCAACAATTATGTGCATGCCGCCATCTTTCGACGTGAGTTTGATTGATGAAGCCTGTCAGGAAACAACCATAGATACATAGTAAAAGTGTCGTGAGAATACAAATCCAAGCGTATTGACTCTCGGTGTTTCGTTATTCACGTAACGTTTCCTGTTTCCTGCTCCAGTCTATTGTTGTAAAATCTTACCAAAGCGGACACTGTGGACCAAATCTACACGAATGAAGTAGGATAGATGCGGTTGTCATATGTGTCTTATAGGGCTTGGTCATTGGTTTTTTAAAACTTATCGATGGAAGAGAAGGACCCTTACACTACAAACAGAATAAACATTTACATTAATAATACCCATAACAAACACATGACCATCTACACTGGCTGTGACAAAAGTGACAGTCTGCTTAGAGAAAACAGCGAATTTTCAACGAAAACATAGTCTGTGTGTTATCTCCTTGGAAACGTAAATCTGGTTATATTTAAATCACCCTATGCATTCATGTCCCCCATGAAAACTAATGTAATGTCTGAAGAAGTCAAATTTTGAGGCTTCAAAATATGTTTTCGTAGTATATGTATATATGAATATATATATACATGTGTTTTCTAACAACAAATGTCCGCATGTCGCGCTTTACATCCATACACAAGTATAGGTTCTATGAACGACACAACACCTACAAGTTACTAAGATTGGCACTGGGTTACCAACAACATTTGCGTCTAGAGTCAATACAACAGGACAAGACAATGCTTTTTTCGGCCTCTGATTGAGAACAACAGATATAAACGTAATTATGCACTTACCTCTTTACCACAGTACCGAGAAAGTTAAAAATATCATTTTAAATACGCTGACGACCATAGTAACACAACCACTTAATTCTGCTTGCTCACTTTGTGTATTACCCACACCTACTATAGATTGCAGAAAATACTCATTGTCTACAACCAAGCTGAAAAATATCGGTAAAAATTATAAATGCCTCGTCCGATTTCATAAAAAGAAGGAAATAATGTTAGCCAAATGTGAAAATATCGGTCAAACTTATAAATGTCTCATCAAAACTTATAAAAAATAGGAAAATTTGTTAACCTAATGAGAAAAATATTGACCCTGTAAAGAAATATTTACAACAAAATTATAAAAATTAGGAACATTTGTTAACCTAATGAGAAAAAATATCGACCAAAGAGAGCAATATTTCATCTAATCTTATAAAAAGTAGGAACATTTGTCAGCCGAAATGGGGAAAAGGTCGGTCAAATACATAAATATCTCAACAAATTATAAAACGTAGGAAAAAATAGTGGTCAAAGACAGAAATATCTCATCCGAACTTATAACAAGTAAGAAAATATACTAGTAAAATCAAGAAACATGTCGACCGAAGTAATACAATAGGCAGAACGAGGGACAAACTTATAAATATTTCATTCAAACTTATAAAGACTATGATAAAATGTTATACAAATCAAATAACAATCTGACCAAACTTAATTAGCTCATCCAACCTTATAAATAGTAGGACAATTTGTTAGCCAAATAGGCAAAATATTGGTCAGATACACAAATATCTCAATCAATTTTATAAAAAGTAGGAGAAAAGGCTAGTCAAACTAATAAAAATGGTGGCCAAATACATAAATATCTCAACGAAAATTATAAAAAGTAGGAAAATTGTAAGTCAAATGTAAAAAATATGGGACAAATAGGAAATCATATTAACCAAATGGGAAAAATATCGCTCAAACTTATAAATAGCGCGTCCAAACTTATAAAAAGTAGGAAAATGTGTTAGCCGAATGGTGAAAATATTGCTCAAATTAAGAAACATGTCGACCGAAGTAGGAAAATACGTGATTCAATGTATAAAAACATTGGGTAAATACAGAAATATGTCGACCAAACTGATAAAAATCTCCGCCAAACTTATGAAATGTAGGAACATTTGTTAACCAAAAAGGGAAAATGTCGGCCAAATACAGAAATAGCTCCACCAAACTTATGAAAAGTAGGAACATTTGTTAACCAAATGGAAAAAATAAAAAAAATATTGGCCATGTAAAGAAATAGCGCATCCAAAATGACAAAAAGTAGGAAACTTTATTAGCCAAAGGTGAAAACTATTGACCAAGTAAATAAATTGCTCGTCCAACCCCATAAAAGGTAGGAAAATTTCTTACCCAAATGTGAAAAAGATCCGCCAAACTTATAAATGTCTCATCCAAGCTTATAAAAAGTAGGAAAACAATATTAGCCAAATCAACTAAAATGCTGACCAAACTTATAAATATATCATCCAAACTGCACAAAGTAATAAAAATATTGGGTAAATATAGAAATATGTCGACCAAACTTTTAAAAATCTCCGATAAATTTATGAAAAATAGGAAACTTTGTTAACTAAATGTGAAAAAATATCGACCAAACTTATAAAAAGCTCTGCCAAACTTATGAAAAGTAGGAAACTTTGTTAACCCACACGAAGAAAATTATTAACCAAAGATAGAAAAATATCGACCTAAATAGGAAAATTTGTTAGCCAAATGGGAAAAATATTGGACAAGTAAACACATATTTTAACCAAACTTATAAATATGTCATCCAAATTTACAACAACAACAACAACAAAAATAGGAAAATTTGTCGACCAAGTAAGAAAATATATTACCAAAACTGGAAAAGATACTAATCAAAGTGAGAAAAATACCAACCAAACTAAGAAATATGTATGGTAAAGTAAGAAAAAAGTTGGTCAAAGTAATAAATACGCTAGCCAAATGAAGAAATATTAATCAAAAGGAGAAAAAATTATAGCAAACTAAGAAATTTGCTTTCACAACTTGTCGAATTGCCCTACCAACTACCCCATTTGCTTTCACAACTTATCAAATTGACCAATTAACCGCACAAATTTCCCACTGACTCTTACAATTTTACCACTTGCCATTACAACGTGTTGACTCCCTCTCACAATTTACCTAAAGGGGTTTACTATAGGTATTATATATCCACAATCAAGCGCTCTCACACTCACAAGAATAACGAAATACTGGGATTTAAGCCTGTTTTTAATCAATTTCTTTGTTTGCAGTCAAAGCATAGAAATTCCGCCAACCACCTTGTTGTTGAAGTATCCAAGGACTTAGTTTATCAGCCATATATTCGCCTACAGATTTAGCGAAGTCCTCTTCCAGGTCTTGGACATTCACATCGGCGTTGTAAGAATTATCAACCAGGTGCTTACCCAGACGCATGCCAAAGGTAAACAGCATAAGTATTCTCCCATAGTTGATGACGTTATCACCAAAGAATTCATCACTGACTAAAACAAAGACTTGGAAAACATGTTCGGGTTTGATACTGTCTTCTAGTCTCGTGAACAATACAGATTGTTGTTTGGCTATTTGACCGACTAAAGCAGACAACGTCGAGTTATTTCCTTTTTTGGAATTGTAGGAACTAATAATAGTCAGCGCCATATTCACCATCTCGCTATGAACTTGTTTCAAGTCAATCGTTGCTTGTGTCATTATTATACTGATAGCTAATGTTCATCAAAAGATGTCTAGCAGTCAAACTGCTGATCCACTATTGTGAAACGGCGCAAAGTGGTCAAAATGGATAATAACATAATACTTGTATAAAGAGATGGACTCGTCTCTTCTGGTTGGTCAAATTACCCAACCTACTGGAGATAAAACGGTTGTCACCGAAACCACTAGACGCGTGTTTTAGACAAGTTGAATGTTCTTGTCGAACTTTACTTTTTAAATTTTAATTACCAGTGACCATACTGATCGATAATCACATCCCTTGTCTAAAACACGCGTCTAGTGGTTTCGGTGACAACCGTTTTATCTCCAGTAGGTTGGGTAATTTGACCAACCAGAAGAGACGAGTCCATCTCTTTATACAAGTATTATGTTATTATCCATTTTGACCACTTTGCGCCGTTTCACAATAGTGGATCAGCAGTTTGACTGCTAGACATCTTTTGATGAACATTAGCTATCAGTATAATAATGACACAAGCAACGATTGACTTGAAACAAGTTCATAGCGAGATGGTGAATATGGCGCTGACTATTATTAGTTCCTACAATTCCAAAAAAGGAAATAACTCGACGTTGTCTGCTTTAGTCGGTCAAATAGCCAAACAACAATCTGTATTGTTCACGAGACTAGAAGACAGTATCAAACCCGAACATGTTTTCCAAGTCTTTGTTTTAGTCAGTGATGAATTCTTTGGTGATAACATCATCAACTATGGGAGAATACTTATGCTGTTTACCTTTGGCATGCGTCTGGGTAAGCACCTGGTTGATAATTCTTACAACGCCGATGTGAATGTCCAAGACCTGGAAGAGGACTTCGCTAAATCTGTAGGCGAATATATGGCTGATAAACTAAGTCCTTGGATACTTCAACAACAAGGTGGTTGGCGGAATTTCTATGCTTTGACTGCAAACAAAGAAATTGATTAAAAACAGGCTTAAATCCCAGTATTTCGTTATTCTTGTGAGTGTGAGAGCGCTTGATTGTGGATATATAATACCTATAGTAAACCCCTTTAGGTAAATTGTGAGAGGGAGTCAACACGTTGTAATGGCAAGTGGTAAAATTGTAAGAGTCAGTGGGAAATTTGTGCGGTTAATTGGTCAATTTGATAAGTTGTGAAAGCAAATGGGGTAGTTGGTAGGGCAATTCGACAAGTTGTGAAAGCAAATTTCTTAGTTTGCTATAATTTTTTCTCCTTTTGATTAATATTTCTTCATTTGGCTAGCGTATTTATTACTTTGACCAACTTTTTTCTTACTTTACCATACATATTTCTTAGTTTGGTTGGTATTTTTCTCACTTTGATTAGTATCTTTTCCAGTTTTGGTAATATATTTTCTTACTTGGTCGACAAATTTTCCTATTTTTTTGTTTGTTGTTGTTGTAAATTTGGATGACATATTTATAAGTTTGGTTAAAATATGTGTTTACTTGTCCAATATTTTTCCCATTTGGCTAACAAATTTTCCTATTTAGGTCGATATTTTTCTATCTTTGGTTAATAATTTTCTTCGTGTGGGTTAACAAAGTTTCCTACTTTTCATAAGTTTGGCAGAGCTTTTTATAAGTTTGGTCGATATTTTTTCACATTTAGTTAACAAAGTTTCCTATTTTTCATAAATTTATCGGAGATTTTTAAAAGTTTGGTCGACATATTTCTATATTTACCCAATATTTTTATTACTTTGTGCAGTTTGGATGATATATTTATAAGTTTGGTCAGCATTTTAGTTGATTTGGCTAATATTGTTTTCCTACTTTTTATAAGCTTGGATGAGACATTTATAAGTTTGGCGGATCTTTTTCACATTTGGGTAAGAAATTTTCCTACCTTTTATGGGGTTGGACGAGCAATTTATTTACTTGGTCAATAGTTTTCACCTTTGGCTAATAAAGTTTCCTACTTTTTGTCATTTTGGATGCGCTATTTCTTTACATGGCCAATATTTTTTTTATTTTTTCCATTTGGTTAACAAATGTTCCTATTTTTCATAAGTTTGGTGGAGCTAATTCTGTATTTGGCCGACATTTTCCCTTTTTGGTTAACAAATGTTCCTACATTTCATAAGTTTGGCGGAGATTATTATCAGTTTGGTCGACATATTTCTGTATTTACCCAACGTTTTTATACATTGAATCACGTATTTTCCTACTTCGGTCGACATGTTTCTTAATTTGAGCAATATTTTCACCATTCGGCTAACACATTTTCCTACTTTTTATAAGTTTGGACGCGCTATTTATAAGTTTGAGCGATATTTTTCCCATTTGGTTAATATGATTTCCTATTTGTCCCATATTTTTTACATTTGACTTACAATTTTCCTACTTTTTATAATTTTCGTTGAGATATTTATGTATTTGGCCACCATTTTTATTAGTTTGACTAGCCTTTTCTCCTACTTTTTATAAAATTGATTGAGATATTTGTGTATCTGACCAATATTTTGCCTATTTGGCTAACAAATTGTCCTACTATTTATAAGGTTGGATGAGCTAATTAAGTTTGGTCAGATTGTTATTTGATTTGTATAACATTTTATCATAGTCTTTATAAGTTTGAATGAAATATTTATAAGTTTGTCCCTCGTTCTGCCTATTGTATTACTTCGGTCGACATGTTTCTTGATTTTACTAGTATATTTTCTTACTTGTTATAAGTTCGGATGAGATATTTCTGTCTTTGACCACTATTTTTTCCTACGTTTTATAACTTGTTGAGATATTTATGTATTTGACCGACCTTTTCCCCATTTCGGCTGACAAATGTTCCTACTTTTTATAAGATTAGATGAAATATTGCTCTCTTTGGTCGATATTTTTTCTCATTAGGTTAACAAATGTTCCTAATTTTTATAATTTTGTTGTAAATATTTCTTTACAGGGTCAATATTTTTCTCATTAGGTTAACAAATTTTCCTATTTTTTATAAGTTTTGATGAGACATTTATAAGTTTGACCGATATTTTCACATTTGGCTAACATTATTTCCTTCTTTTTATGAAATCGGACGAGGCATTTATAATTTTTACCGATATTTTTCAGCTTGGTTGTAGACAATGAGTATTTTCTGCAATCTATAGTAGGTGTGGGTAATACACAAAGTGAGCAAGCAGAATTAAGTGGTTGTGTTACTATGGTCGTCAGCGTATTTAAAATGATATTTTTAACTTTCTCGGTACTGTGGTAAAGAGGTAAGTGCATAATTACGTTTATATCTGTTGTTCTCAATCAGAGGCCGAAAAAAGCATTGTCTTGTCCTGTTGTATTGACTCTAGACGCAAATGTTGTTGGTAACCCAGTGCCAATCTTAGTAACTTGTAGGTGTTGTGTCGTTCATAGAACCTATACTTGTGTATGGATGTAAAGCGCGACATGCGGACATTTGTTGTTAGAAAACACATGTATATATATATTCATATATACATATACTACGAAAACATATTTTGAAGCCTCAAAATTTGACTTCTTCAGACATTACATTAGTTTTCATGGGGGACATGAATGCATAGGGTGATTTAAATATAACCAGATTTACGTTTCCAAGGAGATAACACACAGACTATGTTTTCGTTGAAAATTCGCTGTTTTCTCTAAGCAGACTGTCGCTTTTGTCACAGCCAGTGTAGATGGTCATGTGTTTGTTATGGGTATTATTAATGTAAATGTTTATTCTGTTTGTAGTGTAAGGGTCCTTCTCTTCCATCGATAAGTTTTAAAAAACCAATGACCAAGCCCTATAAGACACATATGACAACCGCATCTATCCTACTTCATTCGTGTAGATTTGGTCCACAGTGTCCGCTTTGGTAAGATTTTACAACAATAGACTGGAGCAGGAAACAGGAAACGTTACGTGAATAACGAAACACCGAGAGTCAATACGCTTGGATTTGTATTCTCACGACACTTTTACTATGTATCTATGGTTGTTTCCTGACAGGCTTCATCAATCAAACTCACGTCGAAAGATGGCGGCATGCACATAATTGTTGGCAACAATATAGAACAGATATCGGGCGCTTGGTTTAAGTGTTAGTCTGTTACGCTGACGTGAGAGGCGATCGGTGTATTTTGGTCGCAATATATAACAGATAGCGGTCACGCTGACATAATGGCATGTTGTGTGTACCATTTGTATGTATCTAATACACCAACGTATTCATACCGTTGTGTTTTTCACTTATTTGCTAATGTAACACTGGTGTTTTCTTCTTTTTTGTTTTTTATAATTTTATACATATCACTGTATTTATTTTATTATGTAATTTAACTTGTAATAATGTACTTGAATTCTTTAAACTACGGTTTATTTAGTCCTAACTTTATATACTGTGTATTGCTTCTTCTTGACCAGCTGTCTGTCGTTGGTACCCAGTGTATTAGACACCTCTTTCTGGTAGGCTTAGACTGTCTATTATTACCCTCTCAAATCGATTGTAATCTTTGGTTTCTAAAATAATGCTTCGCGGCGACGCAACGTTTCATTACCATTTTTGTTTCATTGTTGGTTTTGTTCAGGGCCACGCGGCCTATACCGCCTCGTTTATCGTGTCATCTTCACTGGGTACCAGGTAGCTGATTAATATCTCCAGCTGGTGCCATCACAGCTAATCTAAACATAGTCACTAGCCTACCGCCGTTTGCCTGGGAGGCACGGTAGTTTTCTACAACTAAATACCTCTGTTATCGTTATATAATAGACATCTCTGTGTATCCTTATTTACAAATACGTACATATTAGCTGACCTCCGATTTGTCATTTTGTTTAATAATAGCTGCAAATTGTCTCTGTCTTTCATAGAATCTGTACTTTTGTATGACTGTGAAGCGTGGGCAATGAGCAGACAAGATGAAAAAACATCAGTGAAGATGTGGTGAAAATATACATACCATGCCCAGATAGAACAACAAATTACCAAGTCCCACTAGAAACAAAGGAAAAAACAGTATCTACAACATACTCTTTTCCACTCTTAATGTTTAAGTTTGAGCGAAATATGTCTTTTGCAGCGTGTGACATGAGGAAATTTGTCCTTTAAAATCACCTTGAATATATATCTTCATATATAAATATGCTATGAACACCTATTTTGAAGCCGCAAATTTGACTTCAGACATTATACTAATTGTTGCATGAGACATGAACGCGAAGGATGAACTACGTGGGCACCCGTTAATGAATGTTTGTTGTTTATTAGTAGTTGTTTTATTCGTTTTTCTTGTTTCCGATCGGTACAGCAGTATTGATTTCACCTTAAAGCTAAATATGCATATACTATGCAGAATGCTTCTGCTAAATATGTTCACAGGAACTGACATTAACATACTTATAAGCTTTTCTCACGCCGGTAGATCTCCGTTTTTTCGTCGTTTTATTAAATATTTCTAGTCAAATGTCTTCATTTAATTTCTGTAATAAAATGTCTTCCTCTAATTTAACTTGTGAACTGCCTTCATATAATTTATGTAATCAACAGACACTGCGCAGGATCTGCAATATTTAGTAGAGGCGGTTGTTGCACCCGGTGAACAACTAGGGTTAGAATTAAATTATAAAACGACACGGGTTATGATTGTCACTATGAAGAACGAAATACCACGATGTAATATACATGTAAATGGGAATATTCTGAAACAAGTGAGTAGATAGATACAAGTATCTCGGAACATTCATAACAACTGATGGGAGATGCCTTGAGGAGATTAGAACAAGAATCGCCATGGCGAAAGTAGCCTTTAGCAAGATGAAAAACATTCTGACCAATAAAAAGATGTCAATTGAAACGAGAAAAAGAGTGTTGAGGGGATACATAGAGCCTGTTCTTTTGTATGGATGTGAAACTTGGACAATGAACAGTCAAGCTGAAAAGCAGCTGATGGCTGCAGAAATGTGGTTTCTGAGGAGAATGCAAAGAATACCATGGACAGACAGAAAAACCAATGACCAAGTACTACAGGAGACAAATGAACAACGTAAACTGATTAGAGAAATTAGACGTAGACAGTCAAAAAAAATTTTTTTTTTGACATGTTATGAGAAGAAATGGATTGGAGAACTTAGTGACAACTGGCAAGATCGAAGGGAACAGACCAAGAAGAAGACCGAGAGGAAAATACCTGGATGGCTTGGCCACATGGCATGGACGAGACAGGAACACTGAGCTGATCCACGACACTGGTGATCGAGTGAAATGGCGAGACATGCCCGCCCACGCTTTCCGGCATGGCACATGATTGATTGATTGAATGATACCATTTAGCTCCGTTACACACTCGACCACTGTCACACTACCCCACCACACAGTAGGATCGACCCTGCCGCATGGTAGGGGACCCACTAGAAACCCCAGTTACACATTGGTGATATCCCACTATGACCAACTACACACCCCCTGTGACAACTAGGTACACCCATACGTGGCTAAGTAGTAACCTTACCAACGAAAAAGCATTGAGATTCGAACTCGACGCCGCCAAATGAGGGGGTCTATGGTACCAACTTAACCCATTAGACACCCCACTTACACACTGGCGATACCCCGACACACTCTACCGAATTGGTTATCGCACCATCTGCAATGCGACTGTGGTACCAACTAGCCCCGTGTCTCAATTCATTTATCATTGTTTACATATACCGATGAGCTGATTAAAAACGCCACCTAACGCCGACAGGTGTAATTTACAAACCACATTATTTCTGGGACGGACAATATCGACTTTTTGCTCACAGATGTTCGCCGATCTTACCAAAGATACAAATACATCAACCCGTATCAGCCTGAGCACACCAATCGATTATACAAGCGTCTATACAAAACGGGAAGTAATTAATGCATTACACCGGCTGACATATTCTGAATCAATTAGCAAACCTGGCGCCATAGTTTAATTGATCTTGTTAACCCCGATGCTCTGATTAAAAAACGACAGCTGACACTTAAAAAACGAGGCAGGAGCTGGAAGGCATGAGGCAGGCCACAACCCACCCACCACGAGACATGAGGCATAGACGAGACATGAGACGAGAATGAGACATGAGACGAGAATGAGACATGGCTCATATGGCTCATACCGCATGTCTCAATATGAGGTATTTTATGTCTCATTGCGAGGGATAGAGACCCTCTCCTACTACTCCCATTGTGTGGGCTTCATAAAAGGTGGAAAAGTGTCCTAGTGGCATGAAATGGAATATTGCTTGGATAGCAAATCCATTACGTGGAAAGTCCGAATCAAAAGCCCACTGTGTGGGCTTCATAAAAGGTGGAAAAGTGTCCTAGTGGCACGAAATGGAATATTGCTTGGATAGCAATTCCATTACATGGAAAGTCCGAATCGAAAGCTCACTGTGTGGATGTCATCTACAGACTGCATACTTCTGGTTTCCGGAAGAACAGCCTATGGTGAACGGAAGGCCCAATATACGGAAGTGAGGCTAAGCAGCCATGTGCAGGACGTGACGATTCCTTGGGTGAGCCCAGTACCAGAGCGCTATGTATCGGCTCTGCAAGTATGGAAGCCTCCTTGGATGGCGGGGAATGCCCATGGTCTGCCCCTGCCTTCCCTTGAGGGCTGACCAGGATCTTTGGCTGTTCTATATGGACCAGCTGGGATGGGGATAACACCACAACAGTGAGAGTCAAACGTCCTAAGAAACCCCCGGGAAGGTTAACCCGGTCAACAAATGCCCGCAGAAGTCGGATGTGTCGGCCTAAAGGCGCAAGAACGCAGCTCTGCTGTAAACAGGCACAACGCAATCACATCCGGAAAAAAAACTCCGGGTGAACGAAGAAGAAGAAGAAGAAGAAGAAGTATTTTTTTTTTTACATTTATTTATCTGCACTTGGAGAAGTAAAGAGGAGATCAAATGTCAGTATAAAGATTAAAAGTTATAGACAAGCTAAGAATGGACTGTTCAATGATGACAGAATGAACAAGTTTGCTTCCAGTCGCGGCCAACTACACGAGCTCTTTAATGTTTACTCTAAGACTACAGTTTCATCTCTTCTGTCTCTCTGTATATCTAACTGTTTGTCTGTCTCTCCGTCAGTCCTGCGTCTGTCGGTCTGTCTATGTTTCAGTGTATCTGTCCTGTAACTCATTCATGGTTTGTTTGTCCATCTGTCAGTTAATATGTCAAACCGCCGACCTTCGAGTGTCTCTCTGCCTGCCAAACTCTCTCGGTCTGTCTCTCTGTCTTTTTAACTCTTTGTATGTCTGCAAACCTTCAGCCCCTATATCTTTACCTATCTACATAGCCGGCTCCGGTGCGAAGGGTTAAGGATACAGTTCGTAATCCCGCATACCCGAGTTCGAAACACAGCTGTGTTGGTTTTTTTTAAATGAAATGGTATGTGTACCGGTCGTTCAGAAAGTAATGGCAAACTAATTAACCTAAACTTGCCAGGAATCACGAACACCCAAAAAATGCTGGGGTTGACTGCTACGTCCTGTAAAGGATATGCAATAACTTTAACATCCATATATACATACTTAACACCTGCTTTCCCGCTAAGCTATGCTCTGAACCATCAACTTAACTACAGAAGTCACTACTTAAATCTTCTTCTCACCTATTAATCACACACGCTCGCACGCGCGCACACACACAGAGAGAGAGAGAGAGAGAGAGAGAGAGAGAGAGAGAGAGAGAGAGAGAGAGAGAGAGAGAGAGAGAGAGAGAGAGAGAGAGAGGGGTGTACGTATGTATGTGTCAGCATTTCTCACTTCGATATCTCACACGATATCATAATTGTTTATCGCGCTGACAGTTCTCCAATGTAAATAACAAATATACAAATATACAAATACAACGTGCATAAAACCATATGTATACGAGAAAGATCAACAAGAAATGCAGGCTGTCAAAAGACACATTGAAAGATATCAACGTTAACAATACCTGACAATGAAAACGCCAACCAGTCTTTGTTATGTTTAAACATATGCTTTTTTCCCCCGCCCTTGTGTAACGATGCTCTTTGTCTCCCATTATTCCTTTCTTTTTATGTTTGTAGGGATGTCTAGATATCTGCATTTGTATGCTTGAGTTGCAAGTGACATTTGGCTACCTGGTATATTATTTAAACAAAGGACACCCAGATATCCGCGACGACATCCTGTATTTACTTGTCAAACCAACATGGCTGCCGGAACAGGAAACTGCACGAATTACTGTCGTCAAGATTGTAGTGTCTCAGAAGCGTATCTTTAAAAACCATCTGCATATTAATGTACCACACAATGCGAGCGCGCGCACGTGTGTATGCGTGTGTATGCATCTGCTTGGCTAATACACACATGTATACTTGCACACGCCTAGAAGTATTAATCTCTCGACGTCTTTTATTCACACGTAATTGCCCACAAGAAAACAAGACTTGCTGTCTTCTTAAATCACATATCGCCAGACTAACAACGGAAAGACCACTTCAAAACGATTTCAGCCTCACTTACAATGAACTCTGAAAATAACCTTCTTCACACAATTACTCCACGACATTTCCCATTGTTATTTTATGACATTTCTTTTATCCATTGCCACATAACCACCCGCACGACGTTCAGCATTTATGGCGCCCATATTTGACCGTCGAACGTGCAACCCAACGACAACGAATAGCGAACGTGCGGCCTAAAGCATGAATGAAACAGCTGAGGCACAAACACGCGCGTCAAAGGATATTAAACCTTCATATATTTTCACAAAATCTCCATTGTTAATACTCAGTTCTCACACAGAAGGTATTTTTTCTAATCTCCCTCTCGCAACACCTGCCGAACAGCGGTTTGACCGTAGCCAAACTTACCCTAAAGTTAAACATGTTACCACATTAATTATTAATCCTAAACAAATTGTATGCTAAATTATTCAGATTGACATGGTGAAGATTGTGGGTAGGAAACGGGCGCCTCGTGGTTCTTTTCAGCCGAGCCATGTCTTTGTACTCACGCCTAGGATTAAGTCTTTTACTGGAGCTAATGAGCCGATCTGTGATGACGTAATACAATAAATCAATTAGTAATAAAAACTCCTGATATTTCATCCTCCTCCACCGCTGACTTCTTCTTCTTCTCTTCTTCTTCTTCTTCTTCTTCTTCTTCTTCTTCTTCTTCTTCTTCTTCTTCTTCTTCTTCTTCTTCTTCTTCTTCTTCTTCTTCCTCCTCCTCCTCCTCTTCCTCCTGCTCTTCCTCCTCTCCCTCTTTACCTCTCGCTGAGAACCTAATCTATGCATGCGTCTTTTCTACATGAGAAATAACATGAGAAATAACATGAGAAATAAATCTAGGAATAATACTTGACGTTCAAAGAAATAGAAGGTAGAAATAGAGATACGATGACACTTTAGACAACATAAACATTGACAATGCTAGTGGCCACACCAGGATTCGAACTTTTCACCTCTAAATGAGGGTAGCGTCTCGCTGAAGGAACAAGTGTACTTTAACTTTAGGCCGACTTGACCCCCTAAAAATCATTAGCCAGGCCTATCAGGCATCTGAACCAACAAGCACGGTTACCATTCAGATTTTATGTTGCCTATTGTGTCCAATGCATGGTCGAGACAGGAACACAGAGCTGATCCACGACTCTTGTGATCGAGTGAGATGGCAGACATGACCGCTCACGCTTATGGGCATGGCACATGATGGGTGGATGGATTGTGTCCTATAATCTCTACTTTATTCTTCTACTTACATAAGTGTCAATCAATATCTATGACTTTATTTCCCATACTACGTTAATGGCGTCATGTCTGGTTCCTCCCTCCCCCCCCCCCCTTTCTTTTGGGGGGGGGGGTGTTGATTTCTCCAAACAATATTTATATTACATGCAACCAAATTTAAAAAAAGAGACAGTCGCTTGCTTGCTTGCTTGCGTTCGCTGGCTGTGAACCCCAGCGTGAAGTCCTGTATGTCGGTTGAAGACATCCTGTTGTCCAACATCAGTGTGATGTCATACAGGACCTGAGGTTTGCGTGAGTATCCGTTGTCCCATGTCTGGCTTATTGGTGTGCAGACTGGTGGTTCCTCGCCGTGCAGGCAGATACTCTCCGACTTCGGAGGAAGACAGTCACTTAAAAGTCACATTTCATTGCCCCCGGGTTTTTATCCCATTTGACTCAGTCTCTTCCCGCTGCCCGGAAAAGCGTCGCACAAAGCACGAACTCCGTAGCTCCAGCGACGATTATCATGAGTCTCCGGAAAAAAATGCCCTCATGAACCAAAGGACGCTATGTCGGAATCGAACCCACAACCTTCGGAGCCCGAGTCAGACGGCATGACCACTTCACCACGGAGACTTCCACACAATTAATCCGTCCAGTTACGTCTCTTCTTTAAATGCTCATAATAAACTAAAGCAGCTTGACAGCCTGATGTGTAGAGGAGTTCTCGCAGAAAGGCTAGAAAGCTGGGCCCCCATTCTAGAGACCTCTTTATGGTGGTGTGACACTTCTTTCTTTCTGTGGTGGTGGGGAGAGAGAGAGAGAGAGAGAGAGAGAGAGAGAGAGAGAGAGAGAGAGAGAGAGAGAGACAGACAGACAGACAGACAGACAGACAGACAGACAGACAGACAGACAGACAGACAGACAGACAGACAGACAGACAGACAGACAGACAGACAGAGAGAGAGAGCCCTAACCTGCACAGCTCACAACGAGACAGGTGGCCTTAATTCAGAGGTATTTTAGGATGAGGGGGAGTGGAGGTGAAAGTGCAGAAGAAGAAGAAGAAGAAGAAGAAGAAGAAGAAGAAGAAGAAGAAGAAGAAGAAGAAGAAGAAGAAGAAGAAGAAGAAGAAGAAGAAGAAGAAGAAGAAGGAGAAGAAGAAGAAGAAGAAGAAGAAGAAGAAGAAGAAGAAGAAGAAGAAGAAGAAGAAGAAGAAGAAGAAGAAGAAGAAGAAGAAGAAGAAGGGGGCGGAGAGAACAAGGAGGAGGAAGAGGTGGAGGAGGAGAAGGAGGAGGAGGATAATAAGAACAACAAGAACAAGAACGAGAAAACCCAGAAGATCAAGAACAAGAAGAATAAGAAACAGAAGAACATGGAGAATAAGAAGAATAAGAACACGAAAAATAAGAATAAGAAGAATACGAACAAGAGGAACAAGCACAATAAGAACAAGAAGAATAAGAAGAAGAACAAACACAAGATGAATAAGAAGAAGAAGAAGAAGAAGAAGAAGAAGAAGAAGAAGAAGAAGAAGAAGAAGAAGAAGAAGAAGAAGAAGAAGAAGAAGAAGAAGAAGAAGAAGAAGAAGAAGAAGAAGAAGAAGAAGAAGAAGAAGAAGAACAAACACAAGATGAATAAGAAGAAGAAGAAGAAGAAGAAGAAGAAGAAGAAGAACAAGAAGAATAAGAAGAAGAACAAACACAAGATGAATAAGAAGAAGAAGAAGAAGAAGAAGAAGAAGAAGAAGAAGAAGAAGAAGAGAAGAAGAAGAAGAAGAAGAAGAAGAAGAAGAAGAAGAAGAAGAAGAAGAAGAAGAAGAAGAAGAAAAAACAAGAAGAACAAGAAGAACAAGAAGAACAAGAAGAACATATAGATTAATAAGAATATGAACAAGAAGAGGATATCATTTTATAATTTAGACAAAAGCTGTAGCCACATACAGCCTACATCTAAAGATCTCAAGCTGCCGAGATCCCTAACGTACACACCACTTACATAAGAACCCCAATCATAATTAACCATTTAAAAGTAATAAATCTTCTACAACAACGCAACGTATCTAAGGCCCTCTCTCTACGTCTGACGCAGGCTCAATGATTTGTAAATATATTTCCTTCCACCCGTTCATAAAATAATAATTAATTCCCACATATTTTCCGCATTGCCCGATATCTGTGGCAACTCTCTACTAGTATTTAAAACGACAGCCGTTGAAAAATATCTCAACAAAACACAATGACATGTTTATTTCCATTTAATTGTAAAGCGATAACATTATTAATTTTCTTTTTTTGCTAATCCCTCGGTGAGAATAGGTGATTTATGATTATGAAAATAGACTAGTCGCGCCACTTTTTCAGCAGTCTACACGAAGGCAACTTGATAAAATAGTTTTTAAGTGTAGAACTAATCCAGTGATATATATATTTTTTTTAACTGGGTCGCCGAGATCCCGAGTGATCCCCCAATGCTTGGAATCCACAACATGAAACGGGGATCGCACGTAATCAATTTATATCTTTCGCGTTTAGGGAACCGTTGAATTCCCTCAACCAGCGGAACGGAATGGTTGTTTTTCAGGGCAATCAAAGATACTCTGTCGTTGATATCTGAAGACATCGTTTGTTAAGATGGATTGTATAATCTTGCCAGTTTGTCTCTCCGGCAGATATTCTTGATCGTTTTTGGGGTTATCTTCTTATATATAAAAGGCGATCTCCGTCTGTCTGTCTGTCTGTATGTCCATATGTCCTTTATGCGCTCGCGAACGGCCCATCCGATTGAGATGAAATTTTCTACACGTCTTCCTTTCATTCCAGCGCAGCCCACTGTCATATTTTTTTAATGTGAAATCGGCTGCTTACCCAATATTATTTCAGTTTTCATTTTTCATTATAATTTCATATATCTCAGGGGACCTAACTATGTAAAAGTTATTTCAAGGGGCATAACTTTTCTGTATAACTTATAGTCATATTGTGGCATCGTTTTCAAAGATTTATAAACTCTTTGTCCATAGTTATATACCGGCATATGAGTTATAATAAATAATGATACAATCTGTAAGGCATTTTCAAAGTTTTCATAAAAATAATGCATAATGCATAACATTGAAACTCATCTTTTTTTGCTTAAAGAATAAATAAATAATAGTTACCTTATCTCTATCAAGTTTGAAGATTTTATATTTCTTTACACTGTCGCCAACTCTAAGAAGACATGGAACAACTTCAGCCATTATTAAATCTACAGGCATATGCGTTATATTCCTCCTCCTCCTCCTCCCTCCTCCACCTCCTACCCTCTTCCTCTTCTCCTCCCCCTCCTCCCTCCTCCATCCTCCTCTTCTCTCTTCTCCTCCTCCTCCCTCCTCCTCCCTCTTCCTCCTCCCAGCTCCTACTCCTCCTTTTTCTTCTTCTTCTGCTGCTGCTGCCGCTGCTCCATTTACCCAAGTTAATTGTTGGGGAAGATGTAAAGATCTTTCAAGTGCTCTTTCTAATGCTTTTTGTAAGTTGGTCTTCGTTTATCTAAGGTTGTTCTAACTGCAACCAATAAATGATTAGACAGACAGACAGACAGACAGACAGACAGACAGACAGACAGACAGACAGACAGTCGGGAACGGGAACTTATATGACTACTCATATGAATTAAATGAGATGCTCCCCATCAGGGGCTGGGCGAAGCCGGGCCGGATCAGACAGATAGACAGACAGATAGACAGACAGACAGACAGATAGATAGTCGGGAACGGGAACGTGAGCTTATATGACTACTTATATGAATTAAATGAGATGCTCCACACCAGGAGCTGGGCGATGCCGGGCCGGGTCAGACAGACAGACAGACAGACAGACAGACAGACAGACAGACAGACAGACAGACAGACAGACAGACAGACAGACAGATAGTCGGTAACGGGAACGGGAACTTATATGACTACTTATATGAATTAAATGAGATGCTCCCCACCAAGGACTGGGCGAAGCCGGGCCGGGTCAGACAGACAGACAGACAGACAGACAGACAGTCGGTAACGGGAACGGGAACTTATATGACTACTTATATGAATTAAATGAGATGCTCCCCACCAAGGACTGGGCGAAGCCGGGCCGGGTCAGCTAGTCTTATATATAAAAGGCGATCTCCGTCTGTCTGTATGTCCGTATGTCCTTTATGCGCTCGCGAACGGCCCATCCGATTGAGATGAAATTTTCTACACGTCTTCCTTTCATTCCAGCGCAGCCCACTGTGATATTTTTTAGTGTGAAATCGGCTGCTTACCCAATATTATTTAATTTTCCATTTTTCATTATAATTTCATATATCTCAGGGGACCTAACTCTGTAAAAGTTATTTCAAGGGGAATAACTTTTCTGTATACCTTATAGTCATATTGTGGCATCGTTTTCAAAGATTTATAAACTCTTTGTCCATAGTTATGTACCGGCATATGAGTTATAATAAATAATGATACAATCTTTAAGGCATTTTCAAAGTTTTCATAAAAATAATGCATAATGCATAACATTGTAACTCATCTTTTTATGCTTAAAGAATAAATAAATAATAGTTACCTTATCTCTATCAAGTTTGAAGATTTTATATTTCTTTACACTGTCGCCAACTCTAAGAAGACATGGAACAACTTCAGCCATTATTACATCTACAGGCATATGCGTTATATTCCTCCTCCTCCTCCTCTCCCCTCCTCCACCTCCTACCCTCTTCCTCTTCCCCTCCCCCTCCTCCCTCTCCCTCCTCCATCCTCTTCTTCCCTCTTTCTCCTCCTCCTCCCTCTTCCTCCTCCTTCCTCCTCCTCTTTCCTCCTCCTCCTTCCTCCTCCTCTTCCTCCCTCTTCCTCCTCCTGCCTCCTCCTAATCACTCCTCTTCCTTCCTCCTCCCTTCTCCTCCTCTCTCCTCCTACTCCCTCCTCCTCCTCCTCCTCCTCCTACGTCCTCCCCCTCCTCCCTCCTCCTCCTTCTCCTCCCTCTTCCTCCCTCCTCCTCCTTCTCCTCCCTCCTCCTCCCCTCCTCCTCCCTCCTCCTCCGTCTCCTCCTCCCTCCTCCTCCCTTCTCCTCCTCCCTTCTCCTCCTAACTCCTCATCCTCTCTCCTTCTCCCCCTCCCTCTACCTCCTTCCTCCTCCTCCTCCTCCCTCCACATCCCTTCCTCCTCCTCCTCCTCCTCATCCTCCTCCTCCTCCTCCCCCTCCTCATCCTTCCTCCTCCTCCTCCCCCTCCTCCTCCTCCCCTCCTTCTCCTCCCTCCTCCTTCTCCCTCCTCCTTCTCCCTCTTCCTCCTCCCTCCTCCTCCCTCCTCCTTCTCCCTCCGCCTCCTCCCTCCTCCTTCTCTCTCCCCCTCTCTCCTCCTCCCTCCTCCTCCCTCCTCCTCCCTCCTCCTCCTCCATCTCCCTCCTCCTCTCTCTCCTCCTCCCTCCTCCTCCTCCCCTCCCACTCCTCCTCCTGCGTTCTTCTCCTCCCTCCTTCTCCCTCCTCCTTCTCCTTCCTCCTCCCTCTTCCTCCTCCCTCTTCCTCCTCCCTCTTCCTCCTCCCCCTCCTCCTCCCCTCCTCCTCCCACCTCCTCCTCCCTCCTCCTCCTCCTCTCCTCCTCCTTCCTCCTCCTTCCTCCTCCCTCCTCCTCCCTCCTCCTCCTCTCTCCTCCTCCTAATCCCTCCTCCTCCCTACTACTCCTCCTCCTTCCTCCTCCCTCCTCTTCCCTCCTCCTCCTCTCTCCGCCTATCTCTTCCTCCCTCCTACTCCTCCCTCCTCCTCCCTCCTCCACCTCCCTCTTCCTCCTCCCAGCTCCTACTCCTCCTTTTTCTTCTTCTTCTGCTGCTGCTGCCGCTGCTCCATTTACCCAAGTTAATTGTTGGGGAAGATGTAAAGATCTTTCAAGTGCTCTTTCTAATGCTTTTTGTAAGTTGGTCTTCGTTTATCTAAGGTTGTTCTAACTGCAACCAATAAATGATTAGACAGACAGACAGACAGACAGACAGACAGACAGACAGACAGACAGACAGACAGACAGACAGACAGACAGACAGACAGACAGACAGACAGACAGACAGACAGACAGACAGACAGACAGACAGACAGACAGACAGACAGACAGTCGGGAACGGGAACTTATATGACTACTTATATGAATTAAATGAGATGCTCCACACCAGGAGCTGGGCGATGCCGGGCCGGGTCAGACAGACAGACAGACAGACAGACAGACAGACAGACAGATAGTCGGTAATGGGAACGGGAACTTATATGACTACTTATATGAATTAAATGAGATGCTCCCCACCAAGGACTGGGCGAAGCCGGGCGGGGTCAGCTAGTAGGTTATAAATCAGAGAGATGAACAACGTTAACTGTCATAGCATATAAATCATAGAGCAGAACAAAGTAAAGCTAATAGGTTATAAACCATAGAGCAGAGCAAAGTGAAGCTAATAGGTTATAAATCATAAAGCAGAACAAAGTAAGACTAATAGGTTATAAATCATAGAGTAGAACAAAGTAAAGCTAATAGGTTATAAATCATAGAGTAGAACAAAGTAAAGCTAATAGGTTATAAATCATAGAGCAGAAAAATGTAAGCTAATATGTTATAAAACCTAGAGCAGAACAAAGTTTAGTTTAGTTAGTTTAGTTTAGTCGACGGATCAACATCACGGCACACGGGTGTAGCCCATAAGTGCTCCGTTCTGCTCCTAACTCAAGCCTGAGTCCGGAGAATCTCAGCTCAGTGCAAGAACTCCGTAGCACCGGCGAGGATCCTGAAATACCTTGGGTAGTGTTTTAACTCGAAATTTTGCCTGGGCAGCGCCGTTAGGCAACTCTTTTTCGATTTCCAACTGCTAATGGATTTTTTTTACGTGCTCAACAATACACACGGGCGTCCAATCTCACAACCCAGAGACCAGGGGAAATTTTGTTACTAGAAGTCCACGTGACAAAATCCCGGTCCTTAACGGGACTTGAACCCGGGACCTCCAGCACTAGAGGCGGACACCATACCACGAGACCACTCACCCCCTTTGTTTATGATTTAAAATTCTACAATCCGTTCCTATGGAAGTGATTTAGATACTCTGAAGATTAATCTCTAAGAGAACCACTGCGAATGATGACTCATTGCTCACAGTCCAGAAAAGAAATAGCAAATAACAAAGTAAAGCTAATAGGTTATAAACCATAGAGCAGAACAAAGTAAAGCTAATAGGTTATAAACCATACAGCACAACAAAGTAATTCTAATAGGTTATAAATCATACAGTAGAACAAAGTAAAACTAATCTATATCTATAAAACAAAGTGTATGTATTTATGTATGTAAATATGTATGTCCTTTATTTGTTCGCGAACGGCCCATCCGATTGAGATGAAATTTTCTACACGCCTTCCTTTCATTCCAGAGCTGTCAACTGTCATAGTTTTTTTTTCTTCTTCCTCCTCCTCCCTCCTCTCCCTCCCAAAATAAGTACGTAAATATATGATGATGATGATGAAAGAATCCCCGAACCAAAACGCTAGGGAAAGGGAAGAAAATGACGTGACTACACAGAATCGTCACACGGCAATCATCATCATCAAGTGCCGTGCCGGCTGGCGTAGGCGTTCATGGCTCTCCGTAGATCTCAGTCTTTGGTTTTTTGGATCAACTCTGCTGCTGATATTCCTCCATGCCACGGCAATATCAATAACAATTCATCTTTTTATGTGTAAGGAAGTTATCTACAGTCGTGTAGAAGGGAAGAACTAGACGAGTATGAATTCGGAATGGCGAACTCTCTCCTCCTCTCTTCTCCTCCCTCCTCCTCCCTCTACCTCCTCCCTCCACCCTCCTCCTCTTCCTCCTCCCTCTCATCCCTCTCCCTCCTCCCTCCTCCTTCTCCCTCTTCCTTCTCCCTCTTCCTCTCCCCACCTCCTCCATCCTACTCCCTCCTACTCCCTCCTACTCCCTCCGCCTCCTCCTCATCTTCCCTCCTTCTCCCTCTCCCTCCTCATCCCTCCTCCTCCTACCTCCTCCCTCCTCCTCCCTCTACCTCCTCCTCCTCCCTCCACCCTCCTCCTCCCTTCTCCTCCTCTTCCTCCTCCCTTTCCTTCCTCCTCCTCCTCCCTCTACCTCCTCCTCCCCCTACCTCTTTCCTCCTCCCTCCTCCTCCTCTTCCACCTCCCTTTCCTTCCTCCCCTCCTCATTCTCCCTCCTTCCTCTCCCTCCTTCCTCCTCCTCCTTCCTTCTTCTCCCTCTGCCTCCTCCCTCTTTCTCTCCCCTCCTCCTCCCTCCTCCTCCTTCTCCTCCTCCCTCCTTCTCCTCCTCCTCTCCCCTCCTCCTACCCTCTTCCTCTTCCCCTCCTCCCTCTCCCTCCTCCATCCTCCTCCTCCCTCTTCCTCCTCCTCCCTCTTCCTCCTCCTCCCTCTTCCTCCCTCTCCCTCCTCCATCCTCCTCCTCCCTCTTCCTCCTCCTTCTTCCTCCTCCTTCCTTCTCCTTCCTCCTCCCTCTTCCTCCTCCTCCTACCTCCTCCCTCCTCCTCCCTCCTCCCTTTTCCTCCCTCCTCCTCCTCCCTCTAGCTCCTCCCTCCTCCTCTCCACTCTTCCTCCTACCCTCTTCCTCTTCCCCTCCCCCTCCTCCCTATCCCTCCTCCTCCCTTCACATTCCTCCTCCTCCCTCTTCCTCCTCCTCCTCCTCCTCCTCATCCCTCCTTCTCCCTCCTCCTCCTTCTTCCTCCCTCCTCCTCCTCCCTCCTCCCCCTCCTCCTTCCTCCTCCTCCCTCTCCTCCTCCTCCCTCCTCTTCCTCCCTCTACCTCCTCCCTCCTCCTCCCTTCACATTCCTCCTCCTCCCTCTTCCTCCTCATCCCTCCTCCTGCCTTCTCCTCCTCCCTCCTCCTCCTCCCTTCACATTCCTCCTCCTCCCTCTTCCTCCTCCTCCCTCCTCCTCCTCATCCCTCCTTCTCCCTCCTCCTTCTTCTTCCTCCCTCCTCCTCCTCCTCCCTCCTCCCCCTCCTCCGTCCTCCTCCTCACTCCTCCTCCTCCCTCCTCCTCCTCCCTCCTCCTCCCTTCACATTCCTCCTCCTCCCTCTTCCTCCTCCTCCCTCCTCCTCATCCCTCCTCCTCCTCCCTCCTCCTCCTCCCTCCTCCTCCTCCCTCCTCCTCATCACTCCTCCTCCCTCCTCCTCCTTCTTCCTCCCTCCTCCTCCTCCCTCCTCCCCCTCCTCCTTCCTCCTCCTCCCTCTCCGCCTCCTCCCTCCTCCTCCCTCTACCTCCTCCTCCTCCTCCCTCTACCTCCTCCTCCTCCCTCCTCCTCATCACTCCTCCCCCTCCTCCTCCTTCTTCCTCCCTCCTCCTCCTCCCTCCTCCCCCTCCTCCTTCCTCCTCATCCCTCTCCGCCTCCTCCCTCCTCCTCCCTCTACCTCCTCCTCCTCCCTCTACCTCCTCCCTCCTCCTCCCTTCACATTCCTCCTCCTCCCTCTTCCTCCTCCTCCCTCCTCCTCCTCTCTCCGCCTCCCTCCTCCTCCTCCTCCCTCTACCTCCTCCCTCCTCCCTCCTCCTCCCTTCACATTCCTCCTCCTCCCTCCTCCTCCTCCTCCTCCTCCTCCCTCCTCCTTCTCCCCTCCTTCTCCTCCTTCTCCCTCCTCCTTCTCCCTCTTCCTCCTCCCTCCTCCTCGCCTCCTCCTCCACCCTACTCCTCCCTCCTCCTCCTAATCCCTCCTCCTCCCTCCTATTCCTCCCTACTCCTCCTGTCTCCTCCCTCCTCCTCCCTCCTCTTTCCTCCTCCACCTCCCTCTTCCTCCTCCCTCCTCCATTTACCCAAGACAGACAGACAGTCAGACAGATAGTCGGGAATGGGATCTTATATGACTACTTATATAATTTAAATGAGATGCTCTCCACCATGGGCTGGGCCGGGTCAGACAGACAGACAGATAGATAGATAGATAGATAGACAGACAGACAGACAGACAGACAGACAGACAGACAGACAGACAGACAGACAGACAGTCGGGAACGGGAACTTATATGACTACTTATATGAATTAAATGAGATGCTCCCCACCAGGAGTTGGGCGATGCCGGGCCGGGTCAGACAGACAGACAGATAGATAGTCGGAACGGGAACTTATATGACTACTTATATGAATTAAATGAGATGCTCCCCATCAGGGTCTGGGCGAAGACGGGCCGGGTCAGACAGACAGACAGACAGATAGACAGACAGACAGACAGACAGATAGTCGGTAACGGGAACGAGAACTTATATGACTACTTATATGAATTAAATGAGATGCTCCCCACCAGGGTCTGGGCGAAGCCGGGCCGGGTCAGCTAGTCTATATTTATAAAACAAAGTGTATGTATGTAAATATGTGTGTATGTATATATGTATGTATGTAAATATGTATGTCCTTTATTTGTTCGCGAACGGCCCATCCGATTGAGATGAAATTTTCTACACGCCTTCCTTTCATTCCAGAGCTGTCAACTGTCATAGTTTTTTTTTCTTCTTCCTCCTCCTCCCTCCTCCCCCTCCCAAAATACGTACGTAAATATATGATGATGATGATGAAAGAATCCCCGAACCAAAACGCTAGGGAAAGGGAAGAAAATGACGTGACTACACAGAATCGTCACACGGCAATCATCATCATCAAGTGCCGTGCCGGCTGGCGTAGGCGTTCATGGCTCTCTGTAGATCTCAGTCTTTGTTTTTTTTAATCAACTCTGCTGCTGATATTCCTCCATGCCACGGCAATATCAATAACAATTCATCTTTTTATGTGTAAGGAAGTTATCTACAGTCGTGTAGAAGGGAAGAACTAGACGAGTATGAATTCGGAATGGCGAACTCTCTCCCCCTCTCTTCTCCTCCCTCTACCTCCTCCCTCCACCCTTCTCCTCTTCCTCCTCCCTCTCATCCCTCTCCCTCCTACCTCCTCCTTCTCCCTCTTCCTTCTCCCTCTTCCTCTCCCCTTCTCCTCCATCCTCCTCCCTCCTACTCCCTCCGCCTCCTCCCCCTCCTCCCTCATCTTCCCTACTCCTCCCTCTCCCTCCTCATCCCTCCTCCTCCTGCCTCCCTCCTCCTCCTCCTGCCTCCTTCTCCCTCATCATCCTCCCTCCTCCTTCTCCCTTCTTCTCCCTCTTCCTCTTCCTCCTCCTACCTCCTCCCTCCTCCTCCTCCCTCCACCCTCCTCCTCCCTTCTCCTCCTCTTCCTCCTCCCTTTCCTTCCTCCTCCTCCTCCCTCTACCTCCTCCTCCCCCTACCTCTTTCCTCCTCCCTCCTCCTCCTCTTCCACCTCCCTTTCCTTCCTCCCCTCCTCATTCTCCCTCCTTCCTCTCCCTCCTTCCTCCTCCTCCTTCCTTCTTCTCCCTCTGCCTCCTCCCTCCTCCTCTCCCCTCCTCCTCCCTCCTCCTCCTCCTTCTCCTCCTCCCTCCTTCTCCCTTCTTCTCCTCCTCTCCCCTCTTCCTCTTCCCCTCCTCCATCCTCCTCCTCCCTCTTCCTCCTCCTCCCTCTTCCTCCTCCTTCCTCTTCCTCCTCCTTCCTCCTCCTCCCTCTTCCTCCCTCTCCCTCCTCCATCCTCCTCCCTCTTCCTCCTCCTCTTCCTCCTCCTTCCTCCTCCTCCCTCTTCCTCCTCCTCCTACCTCCTCCCTCCTCCTCCTCTCTCCTCCTCCCTCCTCCCTTTTCCTCCCTCCTCCTCCTCCCTCTACCTCCTCCCTCCTCCTCTCCACTCTTCCTCCTACCCTCTTCCTCTTTCCCTCCCCCTCCTCCCTATCCCTCCTTCTCCCTCCTCCTTCTTCCTCCCTCCTCTTCCTCCTCCTCCCTCCTCCCCCTCCTCCTTCCTCCTCCTCCCTCTCCTCCTCCTCACTCCTCCTCACTCCTCCTCCTCCCTCCTCCTCCTCCCTCTACCTCCTCCCTCCTCCTCCCTTCACATTCCTCCTCCTCCCTCTTCCTCCTCCTCCCTCCTCCTCATCCCTCCTCCTCCCTTCTCCTCCTCCCTCCTCCTCCCTCTACCTCCTCCTCCCTTCACATTCCTCCTCCTCCCTCTTCCTCCTCCTCTCTCCT
Organism: Cepaea nemoralis; assembly: GCA_014155875.1. Taxonomy (NCBI): domain Eukaryota; kingdom Metazoa; phylum Mollusca; class Gastropoda; order Stylommatophora; family Helicidae; genus Cepaea; species Cepaea nemoralis. The sequence goes on along the minus strand of JACEFZ010022467.1, from coordinate 615,263 downwards.
CCTCCTCATCCCTCCTTCTCCCTCCTCCTCCTTCTTCCTCCCTCCTCCTCCTCCTCCCTCCTCCCCCTCCTCCTTCCTCCTCCTCCCTCTCCTCCTCCTCACTCCTCCTCCTCCCTCCTCCTCCTCCCTCTACCTCCTGCCTCCTCCTCCCTTCACATTCCTCCTCCTCCCTCTTCCTCCTCCTCCCTCCTCCTCATCCCTCCTCCTCCCTCCTCCTCCTCGCTCCTCCTCCCTCCTCCTCATCACTCCTCCTCCCTCCTCCTCCTTCTTCCTCCCTCCTCCCTCCTCCCCCTCCTCCTTCCTCCTCCTCCCTCTCCGCCTCCTCCCTCCTCCTCCTCCTCCTCCTCCCTCCTCCTCCCTCTACCTCCTCCTCCTCCCTCCACCTCCCTCGACCTCCTCCCCCCTCCTCCCTTAACATTCCTCCTCCTCCCTCTTCCTCCTCCTCCCTCCTCCTCTCTCCGCCTCCCTCCTCCTCCTCCCTCTACCTCCTCCCTCCTCCTCCCTTCACATTCCTCCTCCTCCTCCCCTCCTCCTCTTCCTCCTCCTCCTCCTCTTCCTTCTCCTCCTTCTCCCTCCTCCTTCTCCCTCTTCCTCCTCCCTCTTCCTTCTCCCTCCGCCTCCTCCCTCCTCCTACTCTCTCCTCCTCCCTCCTCCTCCCTCTCCCTCCTCCTCCCTCTCCTCCTGCTCCCTTCTCCTCCTGCGTTCTCCTCCTCCCTCCTTCTCCCTCCTCCTCCCTCTTCCTCCTCCCTCCTCCTCGCCTCCTCCTCCACCCTACTCCTCCCTCCTCCTCCTAATCCCTCCTCCTCCTTCCTATTCCTCCCTACTCCTCCTGTCTCCTCCCTCCTCCTCCCTCCTCTTCCCTCCTCCACCTCCCTCTTCCTCCTCCCTCCTACATTTACCCAAGACAGACAGACAGTCAGACAGATAGTCGGGAACGGGATCTTATATGACTACTTATATAATTTAAATGAGATGCTCTCCACCATGGGCTGGGCCGGGTCAGACAGACAGATAGATAGACAGACAGACAGACAGACAGACAGACAGACAGACAGACAGACAGACAGTCAGACAGACAGACAGACAGACAGACAGTCGGGAACGGGAACTTATATGACTACTTATATGAATTAAATGAGATGCTCCCCACCAGGAGTTGGGCGATGCCGGGCCGGGTCAGACAGACAGACAGATAGATAGTCGGAACGGGAACTTATATGACTTATATGAACGGGAACTTATAAGACAGACAGACAGACAGACAGACAGACAGACAGACAGACAGACAGACAGACAGACAGATAGTCGGTAACGGGAACGAGAACTTATATGACTACTTATATGAATTAAATGAGATGCTCCCCACCAGAGTCTGGGCGAAGCCGGGCCGGGTCAGCTAGTAGGTTATAAATCATACAGTAGAACATAGTAAAAATAGTAGGTTATTCATTTACTACAACCGCTGTTGATCACCGTCTAGCACGCATGCCTGCCTACCCGGTGCCTGTGAGTTCGAATCTTCATCGAACCAGGGATTTTAATTTTGTTTTTACATTGACATGGGTTCCCAGGTCGATCCAGTCTAAAACTGGTACCATGGAATGTTCTGAGAAGCAAAAGTAGCCGCCGTGATATTAATCACATCACCCATCGAGTGCCGGTTGGTCTATACAAATGTGGAGTTAGCACCATATACCGAGTGCGCCTGGTGGGGGGGGGGGGGGGGTGGAGATGAATACTTCACTGTTACTTTCTTTTACTACATTAAGGAAGTGAAGTGAAAGGTGTTAATATATACTAGGTAGTATCAAAGTGTGGTGAGGGTGACCTGTTCACTTCCACCCGGTTTTCCCTGCCGAGATACTTCCCGGAAATTATGTATCACACACACACACACACACACACACACACACACACACACACACACACACACACACACACACACACAGCAAGAGAGAGAGGGGGGGGGCGTAGAGAGAGGGGGGGGGGGGGGATATCCATACATGCAAATGTGAAACATATTCATCAAAAAGTATAAAGTGTAAGCCTAAATACACACAGGACCTTCGCTATGGTAGTGGCTATGGTAGTGGCTAGGGTAGTGGCTAGGGTAGTGGCTAGGGTAGTGGCTAGGGTAGTGGCTAGAGTAGTGGCTAGGGTAGTGGCTAGGGTATGGCTATGGTAGTGGCTATGGTAGTGGCTAGGGTATGGCTATGGTAGTGGCTATGGTAGTGGCTAGGGTAGTGGCTAGGGTAGTGGCTAGGGTAGTGGCTAGAGTAGTGGCTAGGGTAGTGGCTATGGTAGTGGCTATGGTAGTGGCTAGGGTAGTGGCTAGGGTAGTGGCTAGAGTAGTGGCTAGGGTAGTGGCTAGGGTAGTGGCTAGGGTAGTGGCTAATGTAGTGGCTAGGGTAGTGGCTATGGTAGTGGCTAGCGTAGTGGCTATGGTAGTGACTAGGGTAGTGGCTAGGGTAGTGACTAGGGTAGTGGCTAGGGTAGTGGCTAGGGTAGTGGCTAGGGTAGTGGCTAGGGTAGTGGCTAGGGTAGTGGCTAGGGTAGTGGCTAGGGTAGTGGCTAGGGTAGTGACTAGGGTAGTGGCTAGGGTAGTGGCTAGGCTAGTGGCTCTGGTAGTGACTACGGTAGTGGCTAGGGTAGTGGCTAGCGTAGTGGCTCTGGTAGTGACTAGGGTAGTGGCTAGGGTAGTGGCTAGGGTAGTGGCTAGGGTAGTGGCTCTGGTAGTGACTAGGGTAGTGGCTCAGGTAGTGGCTAGGGTAGTGGCTAGGGTAGTGGCTAGGGTAGTGACTAGGGTAGTGGCTAGGGTAGTGGCTAGGGTAGTGGCTAGGGTAGTGGCTAGGGTAGTGGCTAGGGTAGTGACTAGGGTAGTGACTAGGGTAGTGGCTAGGGTAGTGGCTAGGGTAGTGGCTCTGGTAGTGACTAGGGTAGTGGCTAGGGTAGTGGCTAGGGTAGTGGCTAGGGTAGTGACTAGGGTAGTGGCTAGGGTAGTGGCTAGGGTAGTGGCTATGGTAGTGGCTCTTGTAGTGACTAGGGTAGTGGCTCTGGTAGTGTCTAGGGTAGTGGCTAGGGTAGTGGCTAGCGTAGTGGCTAGGGTAGTGGCTAGCGTAGTGACTAGGGTAGTGGCTAGGGTAGTGGCTAGCGTAGTGGCTAGGGTAGTGGCTAGGGTAGTGGCTAGGGTAGTGGCTAGGGTAGTGACTAGGGTAGTGGCTACGGTAGTGGCTAGGGTAGTGGCTAGGGTAGTGGCTAGGGTAGTGGCTAGGGTAGTGGCTATGGTAGTGGCTAGGGTAGTGGCTAGGGTAATGGCTAGGGTAGTGGCTAGGGTAGTCGCTAGGGTAGTGACTAGGGTAGTGGCTAGGGTAGTGGCTAGGGTAGTGGCTAGGGTAGTGACTAGGGTAGTGGCTCTGGTAGTGACTAGGGTAGTGGCTAGGGTAGTGGCTAGCGTAGTGGCTATGGTAGTGGCTCTGGTAGTGACTAGGGTAGTGGCTAGAGTAGTGGCTAGCGTAGTGGCTAGGGTAGTGGCTAGCGTAGTGGCTCTGGTAGTGACTAGGGTAGTGGCTCTGGTAGTGACTAGGGTAGTGACTACGGTAGTGGCTAGGGTAGTGGCTAGGGTAGTGGCTCTGGTAGTGGCTAGGGTAGTGGCTAGGGTAGTGGCTAGCGTAGTGGCTAGGGTAGTGGCTAGGGTAGTGGCTCTGGTAGTGACTAGGGTAGTGGCTCTGGTAGTGGCTAGCGTAGTGGCTAGGGTAGTGGCTAGCGTAGTGGCTAGGGTAGTGGCTCTGGTAGTGGCTAGGGTAGTGGCTAGGGTAGTGGCTAGCGTAGTGGCTAGGGTAGTGGCTAGGGTAGTGGCTAGGGTAGTGGCTAGGGTAGTGGCTAGGGTAGTGTCTACGGTAGTGGCTAGGGTAGTGGCTGGCGTAGTGGCTCTGGTAGTGACTAGGGTAGTGGCTAGGGTAGTGGCTAGGGTAGTGGCTAGGGTAGTGGCTCTGGTAGTGACTAGGGTAGTGGCTCTGGTAGTGACTAGGGTAGTGGCTAGGGTAGTGGCTAGGGTAGTGACTAGGGTAGTGACTAGGGTAGTGGCTAGGGTTGTGGCTAGGGTAGTGGCTAGGGTAGTGGCTAGGGTAGTGGCTAGGGTAGTGGCTAGGGTAGTGGCTAGGGTAGTGGCTAACGTAGTGGCTAGGGTAGTGGCTAGAGTAGTGGCTAGGGTAGTGGCTAGGGTAGTGGCTAGGGTAGTGGCTAGCGTAGTGGCTAGGGTAGTGACTAGGGTAGTGGCTAGGGTAGTGGCTCTGGTAGTGACTACGGTAGTGGCTAGGGTAGTGGCTAGCGTAGTGGCTCTGGTAGTGGCTAGGGTAGTGGCTAGGGTAGTGGCTAGGGTAGTGGCTAGGGTAGTGGCTAGGGTAGTGGCTAGAGTAGTGGCTAGGGTAGTGGCTAGAGTAGTGGCTAGGGTACTGGCTAGGGTAGTGGCTAGGGTAGTGGCTAGGGTAGTGGCTAGGGTAGTGGCTAGGGTAGTGGCTAGCGTAGTGGCTAGGGTAGTGGCTCTGGTAGTGACTAGGGTAGTGGCTAGGGTAGTGGCTAGCGTAGTGGCTAGGGTAGTGGCTAGGGTAGTGGCTCTGGTAGTGACTAGGGTTGTGGCTCTGGTAGTGACTAGGGTAGTGGCTAGGGTAGTGGCTAGCGTAGTGGCTAGGGTAGTGGCTCTGGTAGTGACTAGGGTAGTGGCTAGGGTAGTGGCTAGGGTAGTGGCTATGGTAGTGGCTCTGGTAGTGACTAGGGTAGTGGCTCTGGTAGTGTCTAGGGTAGTGGCTAGGGTAGTGGCTAGCGTAGTGACTAGGGTATTGGCTCTGGTAGTGACTAGGGTAGTGGCTAGGGTAGTGGCTAGCGTACTGGCTAGGGTAGTGGCTAGGGTAGTGGCTAGGGTAGTGGCTAGGGTAGTGACTAGGGTAGTGGCTAGAGTAGTGGCTAGGGTAGTGGCTAGGGTAGTGGCTAGGGTAGTGGCTAGGGTAGTGGCTATGGTAGTGGCTAGGGTAGTGGCTAGGGTAGTGGCTAGGGTAGTGGCTAGGGTAGTGGCTAGGGTAGTGACTAGGGTAGTGGCTAGGGTAGTGGCTAGGGTAGTGGCTAGGGTAGTGGCTAGGGTAGTGGCTAGGGTTGTGACTAGGGTAGTGGCTAGGGTAGTGGCTCTGGTAGTGACTAGGGTAGTGGCTAGCATAGTGGCTAGCGTAGTGGCTCTGGTAGTGACTAGGGTAGTGGTTAGGGTAGTGGCTAGGGTAGTGGCTAGGGTAGTGGCTAGGGTAGTGGCTAGAGTAGTGGCTAGGGTAGTGGCTAGGGTAGTGGCTAGGGTAGTGGCTAGGGTAGTGGCTAGGGTAGTGGCTAGGGTAGTGGCTAGGGTAGTGGCTAGGGTAGTGGCTAGGGCAGTGGCTATGGTAGTGGCTAGGGTAGTGGCTAGGGTAGTGGCTAGGGTAGTGGCTAGGGTAGTGGCTAGGGTAGTGGCTAGGGTAGTGGCTAGGGTAGTGGCTAGGGTAGTAGCTAGGGTAGTGGCTAGGGTAGTGGCTAGGGTAGTGGCTAGGGTAGTGGCTAGGGTAGTGGCTAGGGTAGTGGCTAGGGTAGTGGCTATGGTAGTGGCTAGGGTAGTGGCTAGGGTATTGACTAGGGTAGTGGCTAGGGTAGTGGCTAGGGTAGTGGTTATGGTAGTGGCTAGGGTAGTGGCTAGGATAGTGGCTAGGGTAGTGGCTAGGGTAGTGGCTATGGTAGTGGCTAGGATATGGCTAGGGTAGTGGCTAGGGTATGGCTATGGTAGTGGCTAGAGTAGTGGCTAGGATAGTGGCTAGGGTATGGCTATGGTAGTGGCTAGAGTAGTGGCTCTAGTAGGAGCTAGGGCAGTGGCTAGAGTAGTGGCTAGGGTATGGCTATGGTAGTGGCTAGAGTAGTGGCTAGGATAGTGGCTAGGGTATGGCTATGGTAGTGGCTAGAGTAGTGGCTCTAGTAGGAGCTAGGGTAGTGGCTAGAGTAGTGGCTAGGGTATGGCTATGGTAGTGGCTAGAGTAGTGGTTAGGGTATGGCTATGGTAGTGGCTAGAGTAGTGGCTAGGGTATGGCTATGGTAGTGGCTAGAGTAGTGGCTCTAGTAGGAGCTAGGGTAGGGGCTAGTGTAGTGGCTCTGGTAGTGACTAGGGTAGTGGCTAGGTTAAATCATATGGTAGTGGCTAGGGTAGTGGTTAGGTTAAATGATATGGTAGTGGCTAGGGTAGTGGTTAGGTTAAATGATATGGTAGTGGCTAGGGTAGTGGTTAGGGTAGTGGCTAGAGTAGTGGCTAGGTTAAATGATATGGTAGTGGCTACGGTAGTGGTTAGGTTAAATGATATGGTAGTGGATAGGGTAGTGGTTAGGTTAAATGATATGGTAGTGGCTATGGTAGTGGCTAGGGTAGCGGTTAGGGTAATTGCTATGGTAGTGGCTAGGGAGCCACGCTATTGTAGCGGCTAGTGTAGTGACTATGGTAGTGGCCAGAGTAATGGTTACAGTAGTGGCTATGGTAGTGGCTAGGGTAGTGGTTAGGGTAATGCAGTGGTTCTCAACCAGTGGGGAAGTCCCCCCTAGTGGGGGTATTTTAGGGTTTCCAAGGGGGAAAAGGGGGGGGGGGGGTAATGAAGATTATTTCAAGATCGCGTTAATACAAGAACCGATTACTTGATATTGTTTTTCCCTCCATACTTTACGGTTCCTTACTCCTCGCCCTTCTTATATTCGTCTTATAACGTAAGTAGACCCAGAAATCATGTTTTATGTAGACGTCTAAACTTGTTCTAGTATGTGTTATTAAAGTTAGCTTCCATTTTTACGTATACTATGTAGGGGCAGGATGGAGGAGGGGGGATTTATAGGGAGGAATACGAAAGGGCAGGAATGACATTCTCAACATATGGTGAAGGGGGGCATGGGCCAAAAAAGGTTGAGAGCCACCGAGGAAATGGCTAGGGTAATGGCTAGGGTAGTGGCTAGGGTAGCGGCTAGGGTAATGGCTAGGGTAATGGCTAGGGTAATGGCTAGGGTAGTGGTTAGGGTAATTGCTATGGTAGTGGCCAGGGCGCCACGCTCTAGTAGTGGCTGGGGTAGTGGCTATGGTAGTGGCTAGGGTAGTGGCTAGAGGAGTAGGTAGTGTAGTGGCTAGGGTAGTGGCTAGGATAGTGTCTAGGCTAAGGATGATGGCTTCCAAAAAGAGAAACCTGGACCAATGCAGCAGTCTTTGCCCATGATACCTATTACCAAGTGGCTAGTGGCTAGTGTAGTGGCTAGGTATTGGCTAGGGCAGTGGTAGGGTATTAGCTAAGATTTTGGCTAGGGCAGGGGTAGGACATTGGTAGGGCAGTGGTAGGGTAGTGGCTAAGAAAGTGGCTAGTGTAGTGGCTAAGGTAGTGGCTAGGTGGTGGCTAGGGTTTGTGGCTAGGGCAGTGGTAGGGAAGTGGCTAAGATAGTGGTTAGGGCATTGGTAGGGCAGTGATAGGGTAGTGGCTAGGCGCTCGCCTGCCGGCCCTATGGTCATGGGCTCGACCCTGCATGTGGATTATTTACAATTGATCTACGCTCCCAGATAATAGGATACGTCTTGGGAACTAAAGACGACCGGCGTGTTTCTGACCACATCACCCACCGAGTGACCATTGGTCAATAAAAATATGGGCCTAGCACCGAATGCCAAGATCTCCATAGAAGGGTTCTTTCCTCCGCTTTACTTATGTTACCTACGCTGTAGCTTAGAGGATAGTAAGACTCGCAGTTTCATAATTCACCAACATACTGAAACGAGGGTTCGAAATCAGCTGCCGACGATTTGGACGCAGACTGCTTTTCGTTGATTTCAATTGTATGAGGCGTCACCTATTTAGAAAGCAATGGCAAACTACTGAATTAACATTGCATAGTACATCACAAAATGCCACTCAATCGTGGGGTTGACTGCGACGTCCTGTAAAGAATATGAAACGAACGTTGTTAACTTACCTACCTTCTCAATTAAAGACGTACGCGTACATATAAATAATCAAACACACATAACTAGGTAAATATACGCAATAAAGCAGTGCGTCGCGCAATAGTTTAATGTTCATAAATGTTTCACCATATTATTTCTGATTAATTACTGAGGCCAGATGAGAGTTTGTGTCCCTTAACAACGGCCATAATATCTGTCTTTTTCGCCACGAGTATACTTATCTTAATAGAAACCATTTTTATTTTTCATTTGGCATGTAGAAGGCAATCTGGGAAGCTGCAATATTAGCTATAGGAGCCGCTTCCATAAATCAGTGCTTATGTTAAGACATCTAGTTGCCTCCCCTAGCGGAACCACGAGGCAGTAAGATGGAGGATCTGCCATATTTGATTAGATATGGCGATATGTATTTCTTCCAGTGGATACAAAGCCTTTGAAATGAATGTGAAAGTCATATTTCTTCCAGTAACTGAATATGTCCGTTATGAGAAAATAAGCATGAGAGGTCGAGACGGGTAGACGGATAACATTCGTTATTTTCTCCCAGTCTACATTCTTAGGGATTCATTTTTGAAGGAATTCTCTTCGCTCTAAATATTACTTATGTTTTTAATTTATGTCTAGTTATCTAACAATCTAAGATTTTGCTGTCTCGTCTAGCGATATCTGCCTAGTTACATCTGTAACTGTAGCTTTGGGTGTTTCGAATTTTTTTTTTTTTTTCTTTTAAAGAAGAGGTTTAAAGGGGAAGAGGATTGAATTCACTGCAGAGGGGTTTATCTCGTATGGCTCCTGACTGATTGCTTCCTTCTTCAGTACCTTTCTTTTGCGACGGTGGTCTTACTCAAGTTAAGATATGTATGTATGCACACATGTGCCTGTGAATGTGAGTACATACATACATAATTACAGCTGCCTGGTTTCATGGCGCCAGAGACACGCCGTCGCCCCTTCTTTTGTTAGTTAAAACAGTTCCGCCACAATCTGTAAGACATTGATTACTCGCATGACATCATCTCGATCCATCCATCCATCATGTGCCATGCCGATAAGCGTGGGCGGTCATGTTGTGCCATCTAACTCGATCACCAGAGTCGTGGATCAGCTCCGCGTTTATGTCTCGACCATGCCACGTGGTAAAGCCATCCAGGTATTTAATTCTTGGTCTTCCCTTTGGTCTCCTCCATTCGTTCTTGCCAGTTGTCACCAAGTTCTCCAATTCATTTTTGTCTCATAGCATGCCCAAAAAGCTTTGACTGTCTACGTCTAATGTCTCTAATAAGTTTACGATCTTCATTTGTATGTACTCACATTCTTTTGTCAGTATCTGGGTATCCCCATCTTTCTGAACGGCTATTAAAGTCTCCGACAATAATGCAGTTTGTGTCAGTTATTTTCATGTTTGAGAGTGTAAGGTCCTTATCTGCTGGGCTATACAGATTGTAGATTCTTATTTTCACGTCCTTTATCAGTATATCAACACCTATAATTTCCGTTTGGTTGTCAGAGATCACAGATACTTCGCTGCAAGATATTGTATTTCGTGTAAGTATTAGAACTCCTCCTTTGTGTCCTTCGCGGTCGAAACGTGTGGCCTGATATCCTCTGACTGAGAATTTGTGATTGGCGTTGAGGTGTGTCTCTTGAATGCATGCCACATCTATTCTATCTTTATGAAGACGCTGTGTTAGGGAGTCTTTCTTCTTGTAAACTCCTTCGGCATTCCACTGTAGTATGTTGAGTGTCCGGGGTATTTGGTCAATAGCTCTTAACCTACTCCTCTGTGCCTTGACTCCACAGCACAGGGGAAGGTGACCACCAGTAGTCATGGGTGGACCCCCTCGAGGCAGGGGGCCCGGCACTATCACCGCCTGATGGGACTTCACGGGATTAGCACCATATCGATTAATTTTGATTTGTGACATCATGAATTAAGTTACGTTGCACTACTTTGTCAAGCCTGTGGCTCAGTACATCCGATTTCGACAAGCATTTATTCGGGATGCTTTCCCTAGCCTTTGACTGTCCCCAGTCTACCTACAAGGCAGCAGGTTTCACGTTGCACTGCTTTGTCAAGCCTGTGGCTCAGTACATCCGATTTCGACAAGCATGTATTTGGGGTGCTTTCCCTAGCCTTTGACTGTCCCCAGTCTACCTACAAGGCAGCAGGTTTGTGTGTCTCTTCGTCTGGTCCCTCTCCCTTGACCTGTCCGACATGGGTGGCCCTACCAGTAGCTGTGCTACCGTCGGCATAGCTCTTGGGGTCATTGGGACGCACAAGCCCCTCTACCTCGTCACGGTGGACACACAGCAGAGGGGATTTTATGATTCTATGAATGCCAATCAACATCCGTCTCTCTCTCTCTCTCTCTCTCTCTCTCTCTCTCTCTCTCTCTCCCACTCACCTTATCCCCCATTGCAGTGAACGCCCACGCTTCAAGTCATCCTATCTTTTACTAGACCTTGCAGTTCTGCCCATATCATTCATGTCAAATTGTCATCTACTGTCATCTACTGTCTATAGTGCCTTACGGTGTAGGACAGGGGATCTTGAGTTTGAGGAATTAAGGCCGCCTGGCTAGTGCAGTCGCCGCGAAATGTGCAGGCTAGTCCGTCTCTAACTCTCTTCTCCCTGTGTTTCGAAGTACTCCCCCTATTTCATCTGCCCTGTGCATTCCAGACAAAAGCCTTCCCAGTTAGACTATGCTCTAATGTTTTCTCAGTATGTGTCCTACCCAGAACCGAGTCTTTTTTTTATGCTTCTGCTTTGAACTTAAACGTAGTCCATACACACTACTTCCAGTTGTGATGGACAGAATTTTGCGTGTGGGTTATCTTTTACCTATTAACTGTCCTTCGCCATCAGGCGAAATCACTCCGACTTCAGAGGTACTTGTTGTAATTAACGTCGCCAGGTCAAGGGCGATAGGTCAACATTTTAGTCCAGCTGTCCGGTGTAGGGGCTGAACCCCTTACCTCGGCATCAGCACACCGGATGTTTAAGAACACGCGTTCTTATCCATTCGGCCATGCTGACCTAGGAACCGCGTCTTGTCCTCACTTCTTGAATTTGTTTACTTCTCTCCATGGGCGCCACATTGGTGATTCTGTCATATTATCTTATATTTTAGTTCATCACTTCAGCACAATGCTCGCCCCGTGGCTAAGGATTTACAGATGCAGTTTGTAATCTCGCATACCACTTCGAAACACAGCTGCAGGTGATTTTTATGAAATGATAAAAGGTGGAAAACGTGTCATAGTGGCACAAAAATGAATATTGCTCGGATAGCAAATCCATTACTTGTGAAGTCCGAATAGAAAGCTCGCTGTATGGATGTCATCTGCACACTGCATTCTTCTGGTTTCCGGAGGAACAGCCTGTGGTGAACTGAAGGCCCAATATATGGAAGTGAGGCTAAGCAGCCATGTGCAGGATGTGACGATTCCTTGGGTGAGCCCAGTACCAGAGCGCTGTGTGTCGGCTCTGCAATTATGGAAGCCTCCTTGGCTGGCGGGGAATGCCCATGGTCTGCCGCTGCTTTCCCTTGAGGGCTGACCACGATGCCTTCGACTGTTCTATATGGGCCAGCTAGGATGTGGGATAACACCACAATAGCGAGAGTCAAACGTCCTAAGAAATCACCGAGAAGGTTAATCCGGTCAACAAATTCCCGCAAAAGTCGGATGTGTCGGCCTAACGGCGCAAGAACGCAGCTCTGTTGTAAACAGGCACAACGCAATCATGTCCGAAAAAACTCACCGGATGAATGCAGAAGAAGAAGAGGAAGAACCCACATCCTTCTGAACGCCAGACAGTCGGCCTAAGCACTTCGACACGGAGACTTCCACCTTATAAGATATAGTGGGCTGGCTTCTTCATTCCGTAGAAAACTTCAAAACCCAACCAACCATGAACACATCTACACGAAGGGAAACGAATCAACATCTAATTGTTAATTAATACTTGTCTTTCTCGTCCACAAAGTCTTCCCCGCCATAGTTTTCTTCCACAATGTCATCAAGAAAATGGTGACGTCACTGTTATTGTAGCGGCCAGAAATCCAAGATGGACGTGCTTGGACAGCAAGACAATAGATTCTTAGCTCCAAGTTTTACTGCCATGCTAGCTGATCTCTTCTGCCCCTAGAGCTAGTAAATCGCCTTCATTACCGTCCCATGTCAAGGCCGTTATCTTTATATCCGTGCTTTATGACTCTGCCTCCAGAGGCTGCCCAGGGAGATTTACAGCTCCTTAGATAGGGTCCTTCGGAAGAAGCCGGTTTCTCTCTTATTTACTGCCGTTTCCCTGGTCGCCAAACGCCGATTATAAATTCTCCGTAGCGTTTTGTGTTTTGACGGCAGGTGATCGCGTCCATCATTGTTCCGTTTCTTACGCCCTGGTAATCTTTCTTTTTCTGCGCCCCGTCAAATTATCATCGTGAGCCTGTGAGGGCGACGCAAGCAATCAGGTGTCCTATAAACATCTGTTTCCTGAGTTATTGATAGGTTCGGTATAACAAGACACGGAGTAATGCAGCTTTACAGAACAGTTACGGAAACGACACTGCGGCTACTAGCCTTCATCAGAAAATAAATACAAGAAAGCACAACATATAAACAAGGGGAAGACACTAGTTACTACATTATAACGTAATAACCGAATAAAAAGAATGGGAAAATGGAAAGAAAAACATGAGAACAGTATAAAGGAAATAAACACAAATGAAAAAAGTGTGCTAATTATCTCAGAAACCCAGCCTGTGAAACTCCGTTATTTTATATTGGTCACATTTCCACAGCTTTACCGCACTTCAGCTAATTGTGTTCATTTCTTTGATAGGTTCAATCGGAGATTATCTTCCGCATTGTTTTGCCAACGGAACCATAATATTTTACTTTCCTCTCCAGCTTCCAGAGCTACCAGCATAATTTGGGTCCATGTCTTTTCTCCCGCTGATAATCACACTCTACTCCAGCGCATTCCACTTTTTTTTCTCCAAGTCGATTTCTGTGGCGAGGATTGACGATTGCAATTCGTTAGAAACACAGCAGCGAGCGATTTGGAAGCAGACAGCCTTGCGTTAGATTTCATACAGTGAAATGAGAGCTTGTGCTGATTGCAACGTCATGCAAAGGACACGCAGCTAATATTGTTTCTTGGGAGCCGCAGTGTCTAGCGAGTTTGCCTGTTGGTATGGTAGTCATGAGTTTGAGTCCCCTTCGAGGCGGACATTTGTTTAATTGACCTGGACTATACGGTTGACCCGGTCTAAACTGGGACCAGAAGATGTCTCAGGAAGTAAACATGACAGGTGTTGTACTGACCACATGACCACTCCAGTGTACAGTGGTCTATACACATTTGGGCTAGCACGTGTTGAGGTGTGCAACAAGGTTCTTTAAATTGGTTCTTCCTCTTCTCCTCCTCATATTCTCTTCCTCTTTCTACATCTAATCGCTGTCTTCTTCTAATCGCTGTCTTCTTCTTCTTCTTCTTCTTCTTCTTCTTCTTCTTCTTCTTCTTCTTCTTCTTCTTCTTTAAATGTTAGCTGCATGTCCTTTACAGGATGTCGCAATCAACCCCAGCAGTTTAGGTTCTTTGTAATTTCTGGACAAGTTTACGTGAGTAGTTTGCTATTGCTTTCTGAACGACTAACACTCATACCAATGTATGAAAATTAACGCAAGGCTGTCTGTCTACTTCTAAATCGCCCGCAGATGTGTTTCGAGCACGATATGCTGGATTAGGAATTGCTTCCTTAAACTCTTCGTCACAGAGCCGGCCTACTACTACTACTACTACTACTACTACTACTACTACTACTACTACTATTACTACTACTACTACTACTACTACTACTACTACTACAACTACTACTACTACTACTACTACTACTACTACTACTACTACTACTAATACTACTACTGTTACTACTACTACTGTTACTACTACTAATGAACCAACGAACTACTACTACTACTACTACTACTACTATTACTACTACTACTACTACTACTACTACTACTACTACTACTACTACTACTACTACTACTACTACTACTACTACTTATTTATTTTTCGTTTGTTCGTTCGTTGGTTCATTAGTTCGTTCCTTTGTTCGTAGGGTGTTGTACAGTGATAGTCACAACCATGACATTTGCGTCTACCGGCCGACACCCGAGACTTGACCCGGATATTTACGGTCCAGTGTCGCCTCACTGGGCAGTATCGTAAACCACCCGACTGCCTCCCTGTAACCATAGTATCTGTTTCCTTTTTGTCTGTGGCCTCTTTGTCAGTGTCCTCTTCATCTGTTTGCACTGTATCTGTGTCCTCTTTAGCTGTGTCCTCTTTTTAATGTTTTCTCTTTATCTGTGTCCTCTTTGCTTGTGTTCTCTTTACCTGTGTCCTTTTTGTGTTTGCTCTTTATCTGTGAACTCTTCATCCCCAAACTGACTTCATCAACATCATCAAGTGCCGTGCCGGCTGGCGTAGGCGTTCATGATCTTCTGGATCAACTCTGCTGATGATATTCCTCTATGCCACCGTCTCAGTCCGTCCAGCATCATTTCACTTGGTCTGCCTCTGCCTCTCTTCCCCTCGATCTTTCCAGTTGTCACGATGTTCTCTAATGCCTCTCTTCTCATCACATGACCAAAGAAAGATGTTTGTCTCTTTCTTATTGTTGTATATAATGTTCTAGTTTCATTAATCTCTTTCAGGCAATCGTGGTTAGTTACTCTGGCAGTCCAAGGAATTCGCAACATTCGTCTTAAAAACCACATCTCTGTTGCTTCTAAGTTCTTCCTAATTTGTTCATTTACATTCCAAGATTCGCTGCCATACAGCAAAACTGGTTCTATATAGCATTTTTGCACTCTCTTTCTTACATTCATTGATAGCGACTTATTGCATAAGATACTCTTCATTTTCTGAACTGACTTATTTTCCTAAAATGTAAAGAATATAAAATAACACAAAGTTGTGCAGCTTTACGGATCACAGTTATTGAAAAGACAGGATGATACGGCGACTAGCCTTCATCAGCAAACAAATGCATACACAAAACACAACATATACACGCGGGAAGACACTATAGTGACTGGATTGAGGCTAAGAACGAGATGAGACGAATGAAAAAAATGAACAGATTTGAACGATGAAGAGAAAATTTAAAAAAAAGAAATGAAAACAGTGTGCTACTTAACTCAGAATCGCAGGCTGTGATACTAACATGAATCTTGATATTGATACTCTTATATAGACAGCCGTGGGAGTTTGTGGTGTTGTGGGGTCCGGGATCAGTGGATGGTAACTGTTCAGTGAAGATCCCATGTACATGGGTGGAAATGGTACATGAAAAAGGACAGCCACATGAATGGCGCCAGTCACATCGGCATCCCCTGTTGTTCATGGTGGTCTGACTATTGCAGAGCCCATGCTATTACAGCGTCATACCACACAACATTCAAGGGAGCATGGTGTCTGATCTATATGGCATAGTGGTTAGTGGACTGGTTTACTATCATCATCACCTGGGGGATTCAAACTCATCATTACCATGTGCCCTGCCAGCTGGCGTAGACGTTCATGTCTCTTTACATATCTCGGTCGTTCTGGGTCGACTCTGCTCATGATATTCGTTCATGCCACCGTCTCAGTTTATCAAGCATCATTTCGCTTGGTCTACCTCTGCCTCTTTTTCTGTTGATCTTTCCAGTTGTCACGATGTTCTCCAATGCCTATCTTTTCATCACATGACCAAAGAAAACGGTTTGTCCCTTTCTTATTATTGTATATAATGTTCTAGTTTCATTAGCCTCTTTCAAGCAATCGTTGTAAGTTAATCTGGTAGTTCAAGATATCCGCAACATTCGTCTCAGAAACGACATCTCTGTTGCTTCTGAGGCCTTTCTAATTTGGTCAATTACATTCCAAGATTCGCTGCCATGTAGCAAAACTGGTTCTATATAACATTTCAGCACTCTCTTTCTTACATTCATTGATAGTGACTTACTGCATAAGTTACTTTTCATTTTATGAAATGCAGCCTATGCTTGCCCTATACTATCCGTAATCTCTGTTATGCACCTTCCATCTGATGTTATAATTTAGGTAATAAAATATATCCACATGGTTAAGCATTTTTCCTTTTATTGTTATTTCACATTTTGGTGTCACCTTTTTCTTTAATATAACCATTTATTCTGTTTTCTTGATATTAAAGGCGAGCTATTTATTTGCACTCTCTGCTGCTACAATGTCCAACACTTGTTGTGGGTATTTTGCATTTTCCGCCATAAAACTAGAATAACAGAAAATTAGCTAAAGTAAGTGACAGGTATGGGACCCTTGCTACACGCCTTGAGGACAACTGGGCTTGTGATTCTAGCCCAATAGCCGATAGCCAATAGACCAATCTTCTTCTTCTTCGTCTTCTTCTTCTTCTTCTTCTTCTTCTTCTTCTTCTTCTTCTTCTTCTTCTTCTTCTTCTTCTTCTTCTTCTTCTTCTTCTTCTTCTGTTGTTTTTTATTTCAGACGTAATTGCGGTTATGCGCCCTTAGGTCAACACATCCTACTTTGGCGGGCATTTGTTGACCGGGTTAGCCTTCCTGGGTTATAGACCAATCGGTACTCGAGAGGCGATGTGGTCGACATCACACTGGTATCTTTTACCTCGCAGAACATTTCCTGGTACCAGTTTTAGGCTGGGTTGGTCAAGCCGTTTGACTCGTGCTCCGAAGATTGTGGGCTCGATTCCGGGCCGCACCCTTCGGTTTACGAGTTAAATGTATCGGAGATCGGAGACTCCTGTGGGTCGTCGCTAAAAGCTACGGAGTTCGTGCTTTGTGTGACGCTTTCCGTGCTGCGGAAAGATACCGAGCCATATGGGATAAAACCCGGTGCAATGAAGTCGACCCTGTCGACTTTTAAGCGACATGGATATAATTTCGAGCCCATGACCACGGGGTCAGTATGGAGGAGTGGTGAACATTAAGCTGCCTGCAGATTATAACATAAAATATGATTTAATAACAATCACTGCTCAGAATAAAGAGGGGCTGAGATGTTAGGCTCTCGTTTGTGACTAGGGTTCGAATCCTCGTTAAGGCGATGCACATTGTTTTCTGTCAGGAGCGCACCCTAACCTGTACAGTTCGCGGCGACTGCACTAGTCAAGTGGCCTTAATTCTTAGGTTCAAGACACTCCCACCTCCATCCTCCCTATCCTTCACTACAAAGTATTACAGGCAATAATGACAGCTTTAGTACAGTGACTGCCCGGTATTGTCAAACCCCTTCAAATATAAAAGATCGTGGTACTGGTGAGGTGGAGTGGCCAAGTCCTTGCCTCTTCCAGCTCCCAGAGAATGATCTGTGTCTCCATCTTGTAGTGACAGAGGAGCTTGCGTGTAACAATGGGCCCGAGAGCTATGCCGGCGGTAGCGAGGCTCCTGGTTGGGGGTCTCTGATGTGGGACAAGTCAAGGGGTTGAGACCGGACAAAGGGATACAAAACCCGCTGCCTTGTGGCTAAACTGGGGACAGTCCGAGAATAACACCCCCCCCCCCCCCCCCTCATCCCCCAAGGCTCGTCTGAAGTCGGATGTATTGAGCCACAGGATTGACGAAACTGTGCAACGGAACTCACTAAACTGTAACAGTTCATTAATAAATACATACATATTGCTGTTATCTCATAGAAGCAGGGGGAAGAATTAGACGCTAGAGAAGGCACTACACAAAATAAAAATTGAAAGCTATAGTTACCGACCGGGATTCAAACGTGTTACCTCCAAATGACGACAGTAGCCTCGCTGCAGGAACCAGTGAACTTCGACGCATGACCAACTAAACAACTCAAAAACATGTGTCTTCATTAGCTAGGTCTATCATCCACATGAACCCGCAACTATATGTCAGAATCTGGAGTCGTACAGGTAGGGACGCAAGCTATTGTTGCCGCATGGCGAAAGAGTGCAAAAACTCAACCATCATCAGATGAGACATTACTTTCAGACTACTGCAATTCTCTCTGACGTATCTCCACCTTGTCGTGGTAGAGGGGCTTGCGTGTTCCAATGACCCCAAAAGCTCTGCCGGCGGTAGCACAGCTAAATGTCGGAAAGGACGAGGGATATGAACCAGATCAAGAGAGACGCATCTGCTGCCTTGCAGGTTGACTGGGGACAGGCAGTCAAAGACAAGCAAATCCATTGCACTTAAAGTCCGAATCAGGCGCACGATGCCACTGCATTCTTTGTACAGATACATATTCTACGGCTCTCACCTGAGGCATATGGCTGAACGTCTTTAAGTCAATATCCACCGGATATGAGAGCCGGGCAGATACTCACCCACTGCTAAATGGAGGTGAGATGCTGAGCCTGCTACATGCTTGGTCCATGACACTTGCTCTACGGCCCTCGGCTGAGGTATATGAGGGATCCCTCAGATGAGAGGGCTGGCCGTTACTCGCTCTCGAGTGAGCCGACAGCACATGCAGCCTACCCCGTCAGCGTTACTAAAGGTGGAAAAAGCGTCCCAGTCGCACGCAATGAGTAGGATACAAGTCTGTATTTAAACCCATTGAGTGAGCGTAGTCAAAGGTGTAAAACGTCTCATTAACACTAAATGGAACGCTTGGCTAGCGAATTCATTACGTGGAAGTCCGAAGCGAGAGCTTGCTCAGTGGATGTCGTCTGCAAACTAAGGTGGAAAAACGCCTCATTAACACGAAATGGAACGCTTGGCTAGCGAATCCATTACGTGCAAGTCCGAAGCCAAAGCTTACTGGGTGGATGTCGTCTGCAGACTGACCGTTCCTGGTTTGTGCGGGGAGCGGCCAGTGGCGAACAAAATGCCCAGTACATGGGAGTGAGGATTAAGGCAGCCATGAGCAGGACGTGGCGATTCATTGGGTGAGCCCAGTCTCAGAGCTCTATGTGCGGGCTCTGCAATTTTGGAAGCCCCCTTGGATGGCGGTAGATGCCCATGGACTATGCCCCTGCCTTCTCATGGGGCTGACCGAAAAGTCTTCCACAGTTCTAACTTGACCAGCTGGGATGTGGACGTCACCACAAAAGTGAGCGTCCCCCAGGACGGCTAACCTGGTTTTAAAAACGCCCACAAATGTCATGACAGGGCAGACCTTGGTTGCCTTGGTCGGCAACTTGTCTAGGATGAAAGCTCCGACAGGCGGACAGTTAGAGCATTCAGAGGCAGTTTCTGCAGCTTGTCTTGTTCCAGACGTATTGATGTTACCTTTCCTCTGGAGTAAACTAGACAGGCCGAGAGAAGGATCATGCTGCATGGGCAACACATGGTCTCTAAATTCAGCCCAGGTTTTGTGTTATGGAGAGGTATAACTCCATTTTACAAATTATCGTCTGTCAAGACAGCAAGGTGCCAGTCAGTCAGTAAGTCAGTCATTCTCGTCTACACTTAATGTGTGACCTTTCCAGTGCTAATGTCTTTTCTTTCCTTTTGGTTTATTGGGATTTGTTTCTTAAACATCCGGTGTGCTGATGCCGAGGTAGCGGGTTCAACCCCTACTACTCCTAGTGTACTGAACTGATTTTGCGTGTAGATTAGCTTTCCCTGTTACCAGTGTCCCTCGCCATCAGGCGAACCCACTCCGACTTCTGAGGTATTTGCAATTTACGTCGTTAAGTGAAGGGCGATTTTAGTCCAACTGACTGGTGCAGGGGTTGAACCAGCAACCTCGGCAGTAGCACACAGGAAGTTTAACAGCGAGCGCTCTTATCCATTCGACCATGATGAATAATGATGATTTGCTTTTTTCGTTTTGAACTCAGGCATTGTCCATACAAGTACTACTACTTCTAGTGTACTGGGCTGATTTTGCGTGGATTAGCTTTCCCTATTACCAGTATCCCTCGCCATCAGGCGAACCCACTCCAACTTCAGAGGTACTTGTAATCTACGTCCCTAAGTCAAGGACGAGAAGTCAACATTTTAATCCAACTAACCGGTGTAGGCAGGATAATGATGACGATTGTTATGATGTTGTTTATCATGATAATGAAGATGATAATTACTGGTGGCCAATGTTAGTTAGTTAGTCGCAGTTCCAACTTCACAGCAACGGGTCGTCCCAATTATGCTCCGTTCCTGTGCCAGTGAATATCACACAAAATGCTCCCCACTGCCCAATGTGAAAAGTGGAAAAGACAGGAGTCTCGACAAACAACAGCCCGCACAGATACACTGTGCATAATGCCGCCGCCAGAATGTCAACACAATAGTCCCCCACAAAACACCCAGTTCATTTCTGATGGAATCGGCAGTCATTTTCCCATCTGGATGTTTCCTAGATGTTCACCCACACAGTCCACGAAATACAGTTCATCGTCGATGGTAGTGGCAGTCAACCAGAAGCCCAGCAGCCACGCATTTCTGCATAAGGCAAAAACCGGTCAACTCTGGGACATAGCCATCTGCCATCGCTCCGAACATGCAGTCACGTTCCAAAAAACCTTGGGCAGATTCAAAAGCATTTCACACGAAACTCACAGCTCACAGTGTCGCGCCACGCACTCACTCAGTAGCAGAGCGACGGAACCATCAAGCCTCCTTAGTCGCCTCTTACGACATGCGTGGTAGGCTGCAGTGTTGCTATTCTTTGCTTCCCTTATGGGCCCCGGCAACACACGGGAAAGTGGCCATTGGTGGCCAATGTAAAGTGCTTTAAGTCTCGTTTCTTAAAAACATTGAAACAAAACTTGATTGCGCCATGTAGAAGTAGTCTAAATAAGAATTGTGTTAAATAAGGGCAATTAAAATGAGTTCATGAACTAGACTGAGACAAGGGAATAAGTGAATAGAACGGAGAAGGTGTATTCAACACACGTTTGGCTAATTTGCCAAGGCTAGACTCGTGTCTGCCAGATTCAATGATTAAGTTAACCTTTTCATAATTGGGTCAATCTCTACTCCAAGGCTTATCGTAGAGGTCAATGGAAAGATACCAGAAAGCCGCCCTCCCGTCTGTCTGAATATTTCTCGGTTATTGTCTCTAACGGCTGCACTTGAAGTCCCAGAAATTATCGTTTCCAGGCACTATTTATCACGCGTGCCAGACGTGCCACAAGGCCTCCCATGCACATACAATACTGACATAACTAGGGTGCAACATTTCAGAGCTCTTTTATGTTCCGAGGCGATGGCCCGGAAGCGCTGAGCATTCTGGTAATAATGGCGCCCACGTCATCATCAAATGTGGTCGTTTGTTTCCGTGTAAAGGTTTTATGCCGCCTTGACTGGTACCTTAAACTGAGAAGGAAAAATGAGCTGGCATTTTACGAGTTTCTCAACCTGGTTCATCAAGACAGAATGAGAAAAACTCAATCATCACAAGTTGATATGAAGGCTTTGTGAACTCTGCATTGATCGTGTATCTTTTCTCTTTCAAGTTTTATAGAGATGTAGACGATCAAAGTTTCCAACGGTACTTCTGTTGCATAGGTGATGTTCTTTATTTATATTTTATTAATCTCTTTGGTCGTTAAAGCTTCTTCTTTAAGATATTTGTTCACCATCGTGGACGTTTTTCATCGATTGCTTGGTTGATTGATGGTTGGTTGGTGGGTGGGTTGGTTGGTAGGTTGGTTGCTTGCTTGCTTGTTTGGTTGCATGGATGGTTGGTTGGTTGGTAGGTTGGGTTGGATGGTTGGTTGGTCTGGTGGTTTTGAATCCACTAGAAAACTAAGAACTCTACACTCCAGTGCATTGTCGATGAGGTTGTCTAGGCGGCCAAAGGCGCTCGCATCTATCAGGGTAGGGTTAATTTAGAGTAAGGTTAATGTAATAGGGTTAATGTAGAGTAGGGTTATTGTAGAGTAGGGTTAAAGTAGTGTAGGGTTATTGTAGAGTAGGGTTAAAGTAGTCTAGGGTTATTGTAGAGTAAGGTTAATTTAGAGTAAGGTTAATGTAGAGTAAGGTTTATGTAGAGTAGGATTAATGTAGAGTAAGGTTAATGTAGAGTACGGTTAATGTAGAGTACGGTTAATGTAGTAGGGTTAATGTAGAGTAGGGTTAATGTAGAGTAGGGTTAATGTAGAGTAGGGTTAATGTAGAGTAAGGTTATTGTATTGTAAGGTTAAATCAAATCAAATCAAATCAAATCAAATCAACTTTATTAGGGTCACAAATTGGGCGCGCAGGCCCGTCTTACATTCCGCCCTTCCAATCACTCGTCTTTCGTTCATCAAGAGCATTATACATTTACATAGGAAGAAAAATAAACATTGCGAAATGAATGTTGTAAACATAAACAAGGCTAAACATGGAGAAAAATGTGTACATAAAAAGTATGTGACGTAAAAGTAGTGATGCCAGCGCGTCCCACACACACACACACACACACACACCACACACACACTCTCTCTCTCTCTTTCATTCACTCTCACTCTCACTCATTCACTCACACACACACACTCTCACTCATTCACTCTCCCGCTCACTCATTCACTCTCCCGTTCACTCATTCACTCTCCCGCTCACTCATTCACTCTCCCGCTCACTCATTCACTCTCCCGCTCACTCATTCACTCTCACGCTCACTCATTCTGTCTCTCCCGCTCACTCATTCACTCTCCCGCTCACTCATTCACTCTCCCGCTCACTCATTCACTCTCCCGTTCAATCATTCACTCTCCCGCTCACTCATTCACTCTCACTCATTCACTCTCACGCTCACTCATTCACTGTCCCGCTCACTCATTCACTCTGCCGCTCACTCATTCACTCTCACGCTCACTCATTCACTCTCACGCTCAATCAATCACTCTCCCGCTCACTGATTCACTCTCACGCTCACTCATTCACTCTCACGCTCACTCATTCCTTCTCACGCTCACTCATTCACTCTCACTCATTCACTCTTACGCTCACTCAATCACTCTCACGCTCACTCATTCACTCTCACGCTCACTCATTCACTCTCACGCTCACTCATTCACTCTCCCGCTCAATCATTCACTCTCCCGCTCACTCATTCACTCTCACTAATTCACTCTCCCGCTCACCCATTCACTCTTCCGCTCACTCATTCACTCTCCCGCTCACTCATTCACTCTCCCGCTCACACATTCACTCTCCCGCTCACTCATTCACTCTCACGCTCACTCAATCACTCTCACGCTCACTCATTCACTCTCACTCATTCACTCACACTCATTCACTCCCACACACAGACACTCTCACTCATTCACTCTCCAGCTCACTCATTCGCTCTCACGCTCACTCATTCACTCTCCCGCTCACTCATTCACCCTCACGCTCACTCATTCACTCTCACGCTCACTCATTCACTCTCCCCGCTCATTCATTCACTCTTACTCATTCACTCTCTCCTTTTATGTAATGTAGAGTAAGGTTAATGTAGAGTAAGGTTTATGTAGAGTAGGGTTAATGTAGAGTAAGGTTAATGTAGAGTACGTTAATGTAGTAGGGTTAATGAAGAGTAGGGTTAATGTAGTAGGGTTAATGTAGTAGGGTTATGTAGTAGGGTTAATGTAGTAGGGTTAATGTAGAGTAGGGTTAATGTAGAGTAGGGTTAATGTAAAGTAGGGTTAATGTAGAGTAAGGTTAATGTAGAGTAGGTTAATGTAGAGAATGATAATGTAGAGTAAGGTTAATGTAGAGTAGGGTTAATGTAAAGTACGGTTAATGTAGTAGGGTTAATGTAGAGTAAAGTTAATGTAGAGTAAGGTTAATGTAGAGTAGGGTTAATGCAGAGTAAGTTAAGTTAATGTAGAGAAGGTTAATGTAGAGAAGGTTAAGTCGAGTAAGGTTAATGTCGAGTAAGGTTAATGTAGAGTAAGGTTAATGTAAGAGTAAGGTTAATGTAGAGTAAGGTAATGTAGAGTAAGGTTAATGTAGGAGTTAAGGTTATGTAGTAGGGTTAATGTAGAGTAAGTTAATATAGAGTAAAGTTAATGTAGAGTACGGTTAATGTAGTAGGGTTAATGTAGAGTAAGGTTAATGTAGAGTAGGTTAATGTAGTAGGGTTAATGTAGTAGGGTTAATGTGGAGTAGGGTTAATGTAGAGTAGGTGTAGAGTAAGGTTATGTAGTGTAAGGTTAATGTAGAGTAAAGTTAATTTAGAGTAAGGTTTATGTAGAGTAGGGTTAATGTAGAGTAAGGTTAATGTAGAGTACGGTTAATGTAGTAGGGTTAATGTAGAGTAGGGTTAATGTAGAGTAGGGTTAATGTAGAGTAGGGTTAATGTAGAGTAGGGTTAATGTAGAGTAAGGTTAATGTAGAGTAGGATTAATGTAGAGTAAGGTTATTGTAGAGAAAGGTTAATGTAGAGTAAGGTTAATGTAGAGTAAGGTTAATGTAGAGTAGGGTTAATGTAGAGTAAGGTTAATGTAGAGTACGGTTAATGTAGTAGGGTTAATGTAGAGTAGGGCTAATGTAGAGTAGGGTAATGTAGTAGGGTTAATGTAGTAGGGTTAGTGTAGTAGGGTTAATGTAGAGTAGGGTTAATGTAGAGTAAGGTTAATGTAGAGTAGGGTTAATACAAAATCAAATCAAATCAAATCAAATCAACTTTATTAGGGTCACAAATTGGGCGCGCACGCCTGTCTTACATTCGGCCCTTCCAATCACTCGTCTTTCGTTCATCAAGAGCATTATACATTTACATAGGAAGAAATATAAACATTGTGAAATGAATGTTGTAAACATAAACAAGGCTAAACATGGAGAAAAATGTGTACATAAAAAGTATGTGACGTAAAAGTAGTGATGCCAGCGCGTCCCACACACACACACACACACCACACACACACTCTCTCTCTCTCTTTCATTCACTCTCACTCATTCACTCACACACACACACTCTCACTCATTCACTCTCCCGCTCACTCATTCACTCTTCCGTTCACTCATTCACTCTCCCGCTCACTCATTCACTCTCCCGCTCACTCATTCACTCTCCCGCTCACTCATTCACTCTCACGCTCACTCATTCTGTCTCTCCCGCTCACTCATTCACTCTCCCGCTCACTCATTCACTCTCCCGCTCACTCATTCACTCTCCCGTTCAATCATTCACTCTCCCGCTCACTCATTCACTCTCACTCATTCACTCTCACGCTCACTCATTCACTGTCCCGCTCACTCATTCACTCTGCCGCTCACTCATTCACTCTCACGCTCACTCATTCACTCTCACGCTCAATCATTCACTCTCCCGCTCACTGATTCACTCTCACGCTCACTCATTCACTCTCACGCTCACTCATTCCTTCTCACGCTCACTCATTCACTCTCACTCATTCACTCTCACGCTCACTCAATCACTCTCACGCTCACTCATTCACTCTCACGCTCACTCATTCACTCTCACGCTCACTCATTCACTCTCCCGCTCAATCATTCACTCTCCCGCTCACTCATTCACTCTCACTAATTCACTCTCCCGCTCACCCATTCACTCTTCCGCTCACTCATTCACTCTCCCGCTCACTCATTCACTCTCCCGCTCACAATTCACTCTCCCGTCACTCATTCACTCTCACGCTCACTCAATCACTCTCACGCTCACTCATTCACTCTCACTCATTCACTCACACTCATTCACTCCCACACACAGACACTCTCACTCATTCACTCTCCAGCTCACTCATTCGCTCTCACGCTCACTCATTCACTCTCCCGCTCACTCATTCACCCTCACGCTCACTCATTCACTCTCACGCTCACTCATTCACTCTCCCGCTCATTCATTCACTCTTACTCATTCACTCTCTCTTTTATGTAATGTAGAGTAAGGTTAATGTAGAGTAAGGTTTATGTAGAGTAGGGTTAATGTAGAGTAAGGTTAATGTAGAGTACGGTTAATGTAGTAGGGTTAATGAAGAGTAGGGTTAATGTAGTAGGGTTAATGTAGTAGGGTTAATGTAGTAGGGTTAATGTAGTAGGGTTAATGTAGAGTAGGGTTAATGTAGAGTAGGGTTAATGTAAAGTAGGGTTAATGTAGAGTAAGGTTAATGTAGAGTAAGGTTAATGTAGAGAATGATTAATGTAGAGTAAGGTTAATGTAGAGTAGGGTTAATGTAAAGTACGGTTAATGTAGTAGGGTTAATGTAGAGTAAAGTTAATGTAGAGTAAGGTTAATGTAGAGTAGGGTTAATGCAGAGTAAGGTTAATGTAGAGTAAGGTTAATGTAGAGTAAGGTTAATGTCGAGTAAGGTTAATGTCGAGTAAGGTTAATGTAGAGTAAGGTTAATGTAGAGTAAGGTTAATGTAGAGTAAGGTTAATGTAGAGTAAGGTTAATGTAGAGTAAGGTTAATGTAGTAGGGTTAATGTAGAGTAACGTTAATATAGAGTAAAGTTAATGTAGAGTACGGTTAATGTAGTAGGGTTAATGTAGAGTAAGGTTAATGTAGAGTAGGGTTAATGTAGTAGGGTTAATGTAGTAGGGTTAATGTGGAGTAGGGTTAATGTAGAGTAGGGTTAATGTAGAGTAGGGTTAATGTAGAGTAAGGTTAATGTAGAGTAGGATTAATGTAGAGTAAGGTTATTGTAGTGTAAGGTTAATGTAGAGTAAAGTTAATTTAGAGTAAGGTTTATGTAGAGTAGGGTTAATGTAGAGTAAGGTTAATGTAGAGTACGGTTAATGTAGTAGGGTTAATGTAGAGTAGGGTTAATGTAGAGTAGGGTTAATGTAGAGTAGGGTTAATGTAGAGTAGGGTTAATGTAGAGTAAGGTTAATGTAGAGTAGGATTAATGTAGAGTAAGGTTATTGTAGTGTAAGGTTAATGTAGAGTAAAGTTAATTTAGAGTAAGGTTTATGTAGAGTAGGGTTAATGTAGAGTAAGGTTAATGTAGAGTACGGTTAATGTAGTAGGGTTAATGTAGAGTAGGGCTAATGTAGAGTAGGGTTAATGTAGTAGGGTTAATGTAGTAGGGTTAGTGTAGTAGGGTTAATGTAGAGTAGGGTTAATGTAGAGTAAGGTTAATGTAGAGTAGGGTTAATGTAGAGTAAAGTTAATGTAGAGTACGGTTAATGTAGTAGGGTTAATGTAGAGTAAGGTTAATGTAGAGTAGGGTTAATGTAGTAGGGTTAATGTAGTAGGGTTAATGTGGAAAGTCAGGGTCTTAAACTTGGCTCGCTAACCTAACACATGTGAGACAGTACAAGTACAACGTGATTTGACTTGAGACTCAACGACACAACGTTCAATGGATTTATTTACAGATCATATACAGTACGATGATCACTACAAGATATACTTTACACTTCAATACACTTACATACACAATACAGCTCACAGTCTATCTCTCAAGATGTCCAGACACTCGACTTTCAGGCACAGAAACCACACAACGCCTTTCTCTCATCATGCGTCCAGTCGAGTCGACGTCCCAGAGCTGTCTGCCTATAGCTCGCTACTTGCCTCCCACCTGAAGTGGCTTCACGAGGCATGCGTGCATCTTACGTCGTCCTTGCCTGACCGCTGCCCGTCTCGTCAGCCAGCAACCTTGCAGGCAGGTAACTGCTACTCGCCTGCCGGCGTAACGAAGTTAAGGCATCCCTGCTGGGGACTAAGTCGCCTGGCGGGCGTAACGATGTCACTGCATCACTGCACTATTCTAGACTCTGACATGCTCCCCCGGCAACTTCATGAAAGATGTCATCTTTCATGTATAATATATGTACATACTGGGTTAATATTTTAACCTTGTCAGAGTCGACCCTTCTGTTGTTATATACATTGGTATCATAATACATAGAAATACACATCTGCCATAGAAACATATAAGAAATGGAAGTTGTATTCAACGACATGTGGTGTTCAGCCTTTAACACTGTCAGGTTTCATCCTCTCGATGGCTGATTACCTCAATTGCATTATTGACCCAGTCAGATCGGTAGTACCAGCTCCAAGCATCTACCTCGCAGCCTCCAAAAAAAACGTAATAATATGATTCTTGAAACAAAAACCATCTGGCTAGACCGAAATACGGCTTTTACATAAGTCGCATTAAACGCTCAAACCCTGACCTCATTTGGCCAGGAGCTCTTGTGTTGGTCTGAAATGTCGGTAACACTCTGCCATGCCCAGTAGATGGCTACCTGGTGTGTTAACAATCTGGCAACAACATGGCTATTTTTATACAACACATTACCGCATACATTTCAAATTATGGCCCTTTGTGTAATGATGTAATAAAAATTAAACGAAAGGGAATAACTTCAAAATTTATGACATAATATTTTACAATAATTATCCTATTTCTTAGCGTCATCGCTTGACGTTTCTTCATACTAACGAGAAAAAGTCGGTAGTATGAATACATTAATCAAGATATGATTCTAAGATTACACTACATAAATATATAAACACACAATTCGTGTATTCAACTTTGTTGATTCCTAAAGATTCTAGAATCGTCATAGCTTTTTCAACTTTTATTTGTCGTCTGCTAATTTTGCTCTAAATTTCTAACTAATCCGGAAGTCCACACGAACCCTAAACAGCTGATGTTGAAATTTGTAGAACACACTTGTTCCGGTCTGATGTAGTTACGGAGTGTACAATGTTCTAATCGTTCATGTGTTGGATGTTTCACTGTAAAACCTTCTGGATTTCGATTGACTGCAGTGGTGTAGCTGTCAATGTTTAGGTCACACTTTCACACACGTATTTAAAATATCACTGGAAAGTTCCAAACGAAGATACCACTGTCACATTGGATAGTTCGCTTACGGTAAGTTTTTGAGCGAATGTGGTACTGTTCTTGTTTTGTAATATATACAATTAATAAAGTTCGCTTTCTACCACACACTACACAATTATACACGACAATCACTACATTAATTAGTAAAATAAGAACACTATATATATTGGGAGTAATCCCTATCACATCACATTGTAGACTTTACACAGCTTTTTGTGAATGGAAAAAAATATTCACTGATGGATGGCTGTGTTAATCTGAGTGTATTTTTACACACTGCACTCAGACATTGGTGCTTACTGGGTCGGTCGGACAACGGGACAAAAGATCGGCAATCGTGTTGGTTCTGCCTGGGATATGTCGAACCTCGAAGCTGTAATCTTGGAGTTTAAGAGACCAGCGCGCTACCATCTGGTTTGAAGGTACACCTGAATTTATAAATCGCAACGGGCTGCTGTCAGATTCCACGATGAAATGGCGTCCTAGAAGGAATCTGGACAATTTAGTTATACCCACCACTAAAGCTAGGGCTTCCAATTGAGGTATTGACCAAGCCCCTTCTCTGGGTTTCAGTTTCCTGGATACGAAGTACACAGGGTGAAGGATGTTATTGTGCTCCTGCAACAAGACTGCCCCAATCGCCACGGAGCTCGCGTCTGTACGCAATCTGAAAGGTAAATGAAGATTGGGCAATTTCAGGATCGGATTGTGTAAGCTATTATCAGAAAAACAAGATAATACTTTACGGAATGCAAATTTTAGGCATTTATTGCTTACAATTTTCTCTGGTTTATCTTTTGTTAGTAAGTTAGTAAATACTTCGGTCAGTTCGGAAAAATCAAGAATGAACTGCCGGTAATAATTTATCAGTCCCAACAAACTTCTGACTTGCTTTTTCGTAGTCGGAAGTGAGAGTTTTAGTATCTTGGACACAATGTTATCGTCTGTCGTGACAAAGCCATTGGATATTTTGTACCCCAAGAAGGATATTTCCTGGTAGGCTATGTCTACTTTCGCAGGCTTTACCGTCAGTCCGTGCTGTCTAATACGTTCAAATGTCTGTTCTAATGTCTTTATGTGGTCTGTCATCGTCTCTGTGTGAACACAGATGTCGTCTATATAGCAAATTATGTTAGGTACTAGCAGAAGTCGTGTCATACGTACGAATGTGGCTGGGGCATTGACAAGCCCAAATGGAAGTTTGCACCATTCGTACAGTCCCCAAGGTGTGGCAAATGCTGTTAGATGTCTGCTCTGTTCGTCTACCGCTATTTGCCAGTATCCTTTAGTCATGTCTACCTTCGTAAAGAACCTAGCGTCTGTCAGTTCTGTCAGTAGATCGTCAGAGTTTGCCATTGGCTCCAAATCTAGAAGAGTTATCTTATTGAGCTTTCTATAGTCGACACAGAGTCTTATCGTGTTGTCCTTTTTGCGTACTATTACCATTGGAGATGAGAAGTCTGATTGGGATCGTCTTATGATGTTGTTTTTCTCTAAGTTGATGATCTCCTGATGTAAGTGTTCTTTGTAATGTAATGGAATGGTGTATGGTCTGCATCTTATGGGTGTGTTTGACGTGAGTGTGATGTGATGCTGTACTAATTCTGTTTGTCCTGGGTTGTTAGAGAAGATGGTGTTGTACTGTTGTATTAGCTGTTTGCAACTGTCTGTTTCTGCTTGCGTTAACTTTGGGTTGATTTTGATCTCCTTCAAGCAGTTTGTCGTGTCTAATGCAGATGTTGGAATTTCGTCACTAGCCTCGTCATCTTCATGATCTATTATCACTGTACAAGCTGTTGTATCGTCTTGTTCGTTGTCTCTGTTGTAGTATGGTCTTAGCATATTTATGTGGAATATTTTGTGTTTGTCTTTTATTTGGATCTCGTAGTCTACCGGTGAAATCTGTCTCGTCACTTTAAAAGGTCCCTGCCAAGAATCAGTCAATAAATGTCTGTCACTAGGTAATAGAAGAAGAACGTCCTGTCCAGGTGTCGACGTTATTGTCCTGTTACCTTTGTCAGCATACTGTCTATAAGCAGCACCAGATAATTTTAGTGCATTCTTTGCAATTATACAAGATTTGATGATTCTTTCACGCAATGATGTAACGTATACGTATGATGATATGGGTTTAAGTACTGGAGTAGAGTCAGTTAACATTTGATGATAAATAGTCAATGGGCCACGTGGTTTGGCACCATAGATAAGTTCAAAAGGAGAGAAACCGGTACTAGAATGTGGTACCTCGCGATAAGCAAAAAGAATAGCTGGTAGATATACATCCCAGTTATTGGGGTGCTCTTGCGTGACTTTTGCAAGCATGTGCTTTAAATCGCCGTTAAATTTTTCTATAATTCCACTAGAGTGAGGATGGTACGGGGAATTGAAACATTGCTTCACTCCCAACATTTTGGTGAAAGCTTGGGTAGATGCGGCGATAAACTGAGTGCCCCTATCTGATTGGATAGTGTCTGGAAATTCTATCCGAGAAAAAATGTGGAAGAAAACTTCCATTATGTCATTGGCAGTTATGGTCTTTAACGGGATAGCTTCCGGCCAGCGGCTACATTGATCAATGACAGTTAGAATATATTTATTCCCTCTAGTTGTTGTATGATTGAGAGGGCCCACTATGTCGACAGATAATTTCTCAAAAGGTCGACTGGCTAAGTCAGTGACTTGTAACTTTGCCTGTGGGTGTTTACCTCTTTTTACCAGTTTCTGGCAGATGTCACAACTTCTGCAATATTGTTTAATGTCATTGCAAAATTTAGGCCAATGAAACTGTGTTAATAATCTTGATCTGGTCTTAGCGTATGCCATATGCCCTGCAAGAGGTATATCATGGGCAAGATGTAAGGCTTGCTTACGATAATTAGTTGGCAAAACAGTTTGCTCTGTTGTGTTGTCACCTCTGGTATAATACCTAGTGAGGATATCATTTTTCACAGCAAAATGCCATTTTGCATTCTTGGTTACCTTTGGCTTTTGGCCGATCAGATTAAAATATTTTGATAATGAAGGGTCAGCCTTTTGAGCTGTTACAAAAGTCTCCTTCATGGTGTTAGTAGGTAGTGATACTGGGCTAAGCATTTGTATAGCCTCAGTTTGATTACTTTCATCTTGCACTCTAGCAGTAGATCTAGTTACTGCGTTCACACATTCAATGATATCAGATGGTGATGAAACAATGTTATCAATGATGTCATGAGATCTTAGTGCTACATTAGCTACCATACATTCAATAGGTGGTGTAACATTATCAATGATGACATTGGATGGTGATGTTATGCTATCATCAATACACAGAGATGTTATGTCATGAGGTTTATCATTCACCTCTGGTAAATTTCCAATTATTATATCACACACCGGGTTTGTTAATGCAGCGCACTTTACTTTCCCAGTGAGGAAAGGTGTTTCAATATATGCCCATGCTAGTGGGTACTTTTCAATATTGCCTGAGAATGTTCTGCATGTTACGTGCCTGCCTGTATAGTCTGTAGGCATTATGAACGTTCTCTTCAGACCAATAAGTGAGCTTCCCGTGTCCCGAAGGACTGTAGCAGACTTGCCATTCACGTATCCGTGATGGATGTTTATCCTGCCTTTAGAATCTACTACCAAATTAGCTTCTTCATTGGCAATAGGAATGGAGTGGCCGCATGTTAAAATGCCATCTTCATAAAAGGTGTTACAAACAGTACATTTATTTGCGTTAAACATGTCAAAAGCCTGTGCTGAGTTCACAGGATGTTTCTCTGATTGTTCTTCATCTGACGATGAACTGTCAAACAAGGCGGCATTTGCTTTGTTGGTCATTTGCCTACCTTTACAATCATGGCAATAGTGTCCGTCCGCCTTACAGAGGAAACATTTACGCAAATTCCTGAAGGATCTACGCTCCTTATCTTGTCTGTTTACCATGTTTTGTAGATACGTATGATATGCGGGGTCCTTGTCGCACATCTCACCTTGATGATGTGAAATTTTACAATATCTACAGTGATTATACTTCTCAGATGTAGGCTTATGAGGTTTCTGCCTACTATAGGGTTTGTCATAGTTAGCCGATGCTACAAAATTTATGTCAGTTGCTTCACTGGCAAAACAATGTTTGTTGGCTGTGTAATACGCCGAACCACGTCTCTCAATCTCATCTACACTAGTGCATTCATTCTCCTGCAAAAATTTTGAAAATGCTGATGGAATGGATGAAATGACTTTATCTCTAATGATCAGATCTTCTAATCTTTGATAATTTTTGTCAATTTTAGCTGCTGAAGTCCATTTGGTAAACATATCTCGGACTAAGCAGAGGTAATCAGAGAACGTTTGAGTCGGTTTTGGGCTCAACTTGCTGAATTGTTCTCTGTAACCTGCTTCATCTAACATAAAATGTGCCATAATCTTTGCTTTCAGATAATGGTAGTCTTTTCTGAGGTCTTTGGGGATGGTCTCAATGACTTTAAGAGGCTCCCCTGATAAACTCCTCATATAAACAATATTCCATTCAGACAGTGGAACCTGGTAATGTTCCATTAAAGTCTCAAAATTTTGGGTAAAGGCTGCAATGCAGTCACCCGAGGTATAATTACGTACAATACCTTGATATTTCTTGTACTGGTTTTCTTTCTCCAGTCTCTCAGATTTCTTAGACTCTTTGTTAATGGCAGTCTCAGTATCAAGTTGTTTCATCTTTAACTGTAACTCCAGTTCTTCTCTCTTACTCTGAGCTGCTATTTCTGCCTTCTTTAGTTCAATATCTAATTCGGCTTGCTTTGTCTTTGCAGCCAGTTCTGCTTGTTTTGCTACGGCTTCTGCCTGCTTTAAGGCTGTTTCTGCCTCTACTTGCTTGGCAGCCCTTTCAGTCTCTGCCTGCTTTAATGCTCTTTCAGCCGCTCTTTCATCGCGTTCATTAGCTTTCTCCTGTACTAGTAGGTATTCAGAGTATTTCTTTTCACTCCACTTTGTTAACTCATCACCTGTCAACTTTAATTTTAACCCCATATCGATGAAATCATGTAATGCCGACATGATGAAAAATGTCAATGAAATACCAGCCACACAATTTGTTATAAGTGGTTAGAAAAGTAAACAATTTACAATTGAATTCTATTGACAATACGTGCCTAAATTTGCATCCTTAAAGTAAATAATGAAAAGAAAAATATACTCAAGTGCCCTGGATGCGGTGAAGAACGGTTGGAACTCGGGCTAGGAACTGTAGGGTCGCTACTTCGAAACCACAAATGACCTCTACGCGCAAGGGTTTCAGATGGTACGGAAAACCTGCTTTGTTTTTGGAGGAAATAAATTAGCGTCTATTTGATGTGGAGTGCCTGCTTGTCACTAAGTTTTGATTAGGTTTGTATGGCGTTGAGTGTAATTGTATGTCGTAATTTTGTCCGTCGACAATTTCTTTTCAAAACACAAGTCACTTTCTTTCCCAGAACATTCTGCGTTCCACAACTCAATTCACAAAGACAATCTACATATATCTCAACACTCTCCAACATTGATGACACATCACTTACATCAAGATGACATTCAGTAAGGACATAGACATCAAGTTTACAAGATGGCGACAAGGTCACAATGGCGACAAGATCACAATGTCTACAAGGGCAAAACGGTGACACGTTCAACAATCACAAATGTTTTACACGTTTACAAGATCAAACAATATGTATGCACTGTACGTTTACAAATAGTCTCCATGTTTAAACAATGTAGTAATAAATCAAAATGAGCCTTCCACGATCACTTTTACATGTACTATAAAGTTTGACAAAAATTCTAAGTTCACAAACTCTAGTTGTAAATGTTCATTTCAAAGCCGGACGAATGCCACCACGTCCACACATGTCAGGGTCTTAAACTTGGCTCGCTAACCTAACGCATGTGAGACAGTACAAGTACAACGTGATTTGACTTGAGACTCAACGACACAACGTTCAATGGATTTATTTACAGATCATATACAGTACGATGATCACTACAAGATATACTTTACACTTCAATACACTTACATACACAATACAGCTCACAGTCTATCTCTCAAGATGTCCAGACACTCGACTTTCAGGTACAGAAACCACACAACGCCTTTCTCTCATCATGCGTCCAGTCGAGTCGACGTCCCAGAGCTGTCTGCCTATAGCTCGCAACTTGCCTCCCACCTGAAGTGGCTTCACGAGGCATGCGTGCGTCTTGCGTCGTCCTTGCCTGACCGCTGCCCGTCTCGTCAGCCAGCAACCTTGCAGGCAGGTAACTGCTACTCGCCTGCCGGCGTAACGAAGTTACGGCATCCCTGCTGGGGACTAAGTCGCCTGGCGGGCGTAACGATGTCACTGCATCACTGCACTATTCTAGACTCTGACATGGAATAAGGTTATTGTAGAGTAGGATTAATGTAGTAGGGTTAATGTAGTAGGGTTAATGTAGAGTAGGGTGAATGTAGAGTAGGGTTAATGTAGAGTAAGGTTAATGTAGAGTAGCGTTAATGTAGAGTAAGGTTAATGTAGAGTAGGGTTAATGTAGAGTAAGGTTAATGTAGAGTAAGGTTAATGTCGAGTAGGGTTAATGTCGAGTAGGGTTAATGTAGTAGGGTTAATGTAGTAGGGTTAATGTAAAGTAAGGTTAATGTAGAGTAGGGTTAATGTAGAGTACGGTTAATGTATTAGGGTTAATGTAGAGTAAGGTTAATGTAGAGTAGGGTTAATGTAGAGTAGGGTTAATGTAGAGTAAGGTTAATGTAAAGTAGGGTTAACCTAGAGTAAGGTTAATGTAGAGTAGGGTTAATGTAGAGTAGGGTTAATGTAGAATAAGGTTAATGTAGAGTAGGTGTCAGAGTCTAGAATAGTGCAGTGATGCAGTGACATCGTTACGCCCGCCAGGCGACTTAGTCCCCAGCAGGGATGCCGTAACTTCGTTACGCCGCCAGGCGAGTAGTAGTTACCTGCCTGCGAGGTTGCTGGCTGACGAGACGGCCAGCGGTCAGGCAAGGACGACGCAAGACGCACGCATGCCTCGTGAAGCCACTTCAGGTGGGAGGCAAGTTGCGAGCTATAGGCAGACAGCTCTGGGACGTCGACTCGACTGGACGCATGATGAGAGAAAGGCGTTGTGTGGTTTCTGTGCCTGAAAGTCGAGTGTCTGGACATCTTGAGAGATAGACTGTGAGCTGTATTGTGTATGTAAGTGTATTGAAGTGTAAAGTATATCTTGTAGTGATCATCGTACTGTATATGATCTGTAAATAAATCCATTGAACGTTGTGTCGTTGAGTCTCAAGTCAAATCACGTTGTACTTGTACTGTCTCACATGTGTTAGGTTAGCGAGCCAAGTTTAAGACCCTGACATGTGTGGACGTGGTGGCATTCGTCCGGCTTTGAAATGAACGTGTTTATGTGATTAACATTTAAAACTAGAGTTTGTGAACTTAGAATTTTTGTCAAACTTTATGGTACATGTAAATGTGATCGTTGAAGGCTCATTTTGATATATTACTACATTGTTTAAACATGGAGACTATTTGTAAACGTACAGTGCATACATATTGTTCGATCTTGTAAACGTGTAAAACATTTGTGATTGTTGAACTTGTCACCGTTTTGACCTTGTCGACATTGTGATCTTGTCGCCATTGTGACCTTGTCGCCATCTTGTAAACTTGATGTCTATGTCCTTACTGAATGTCATCTTGATGTAAGTGATGTGTCATCAATGTTGTAGAGTGTTGAGATATATGTAGATTGTCTTTGTGAATTGAGTTGTGGAACGCAGAAAGTTTTGGGAAAGAAAGTGACTTGTGTTTGGAAAAAAAAATTGTTGACGGACAAAATTACGACCTACAATTACACTCAACGCCATACAAACCTAATCAATACTTAGTGACAAGCAGGCACACCACATCAAATAGACGCTAATTTATTTCCTCCAAAAACAAAGCAGGTTTTCCGTACCATCTGAAACCCTTGCGCGTAGAGGTTATTTGTGTTTTCGAAGTAGCGACCCTACAGTTCCTAGCCCGATTTCCAACCGTTCTTCACCGCATCCAGGGCACTTGAGTATATTTTTCTTTTCATATACTTTAAGGATGCAAATTTAGGCACGTATTGTCAATAGAACACAATTGTAAATTGTTTACTTTACTAACCACTTATAACAAATTGTGTGGCTGGTATTTCATTTGCATTTTCCATCATGTCTTCATTAAATGATTTCATCGATATGGGGTTAAAGTTAAAGTTAACAGGTGATGATTTAATGAAGTGGAGTGAGAATAAATACTCTGAATACCTTCGCGAGAAAGCTACTGAACGCGATGAAAGAGCAGCTGAAAGAGCATTAAAGCAGGCAGAAACTGATGCAGCCTTAAAGAAAGCAGAGATGGAAAGAGAAACAGAATTAAAGAAGGCAGAGATAACAGCTCAAAGTAAGAGAGAAGAACTGGAGGTACAGTTAAAGATGAAACAACTTGATACTGAGACTGCCATTAACAAAGAGTCTAAGAAATCTGAGAGACTGGAGAAAGAAAACCAGTACAAGAAATATCAAGGTATTGTACGTAATTATACCTCGGGTGACTGCATCGCAGCCTTTACCCAAAATTTTGAGACTTTAATGGAACATTACCAGGTTCCACTGTCTGAATGGAATATTGTTTATATGAGGAGTTTATCAGGGGAGCCTCTTAAAGTCATTGAGACCATC
The DNA here is from genome assembly GCA_014155875.1 of Cepaea nemoralis. Classification (NCBI taxonomy): domain Eukaryota; kingdom Metazoa; phylum Mollusca; class Gastropoda; order Stylommatophora; family Helicidae; genus Cepaea; species Cepaea nemoralis. Next base: position 577,835 of record JACEFZ010022467.1, on the reverse strand, counting down.
CCCAAAGACCTCAGAAAAGACTACCATTATCTGAAATCAAAGATTATGGCACATTTTATGTTAGATGAGGCAGGTTACAGAGAACAATTCAGCAAGTTGAGTCCAAAACCGACTCAAACGTTCTCTGATTACCTCTGCTTAGTCCGAGATATATTTACCAAATGGACTTCAGCAGCTAAAATTGACAAAAATTATCAAAGATTAGAAGATCTGATCATTAGAGATAAAGTCATTTCATCCATTCCATCAGCATTTTCAAAATTTTTGCAGGAGAATGAATGCACTAGTGTAGATGAGATTGAGAGACGTGGTTCGGCGTATTACACAGCCAACAAACATTGTTTTGCCAGTGAAGCTACTGACATAAATTTTGTAGCATCGGCTAACTATGACAAACCCTATAGTAGGCAGAAACCTCATAAGCCTACATCTGAGAAGTATAATCACTGTAGATATTGTAAAATTTCACATCATCAAGGTGAGATGTGCGACAAGAACCCCGCATATCATACTTATCTACAAAACATGGTAAACAGACAAGATAAGGAGCGTAGATCCTTCAGAAATTTGCGTAAATGTTTCCTCTGTAAGGCGAACGGACACTATCGCCATGATTGTAAAGGTAGGCAAATGACCAACAAAGCAAATGCCGCCTTGTTTGACAGTTCATCGTCAGATGAAGAACAATCAGAGAAACATCCTGTGAACTCAGCACAGGCTTTTGACATGTTTAACGCAAATAAATGTACTGTTTGTAACACCTTTTATGAAGATGGCATTTTAACATGCGGCCACTCCATTCCTATTGCCAATGAAGAAGCTAATTTGGTAGTAGATTCCAAAGGCAGGATAAACGTCCATCACGGATATGTGAACGGCAAGTCTGCTACAGTCCTTCGAGACACGGGAAGCTCACTGATTGGTCTGAAGAGAACGTTCATAATGCCTACAGACTATACAGGCAGGCACGTAACATGCAGAACATTCTCAGGCAATATTGAAAAGTACCCACTAGCATGGGCATATATTGAAACACCTTTCCTCACTGGGAAAGTAAAGTGCGCTGCATTAACAAACCCAGGTGTGTGATATAATAATTGGAAATTTACCAGAGGTGAATGATAAACCTCATGACATAACATCTCTGTGTATTGATGATAGCATAACATCACCATCCAATGTCATCATTGATAATGTTACACCACCTATTGAATGTATGGTAACTAATGTAGCACTAAGATCTCATGACATCATTGATAACATTGTTTCATCACCATCTGATATCATTGAATGTGTGAACGCAGTACCCAGAGCTACTGCTAGAGTGCAAGATGAAAGTAATCAAACTGAGGCTATACAAATGCTTAGCCCAGTATCACTACCTTCTAACACCATGAAGGAGACATTTGTAACAGCTCAAAAGGCTGACCCTTCATTGTCAAAATATTTTAATCTGATCGGCCAAAAGCCAAAGGTAACAAAGAATGCAAAATGGCATTTTGCTGTGAAAAATGGTATCCTCACTAGGTATTATACCAGAGGTGACAACACAACAGAGCAAACTGTTTTGCCAACTAATTATCGTAAGCAAGCCTTACATCTTGCCCAGGATATACCTCTTGCAGGGCATATGGCATACGCTAAGACCAGATCAAGATTATTAACACAGTTTCATTGGCCCAAATTTTGCAATGACATTAAACAATATTGCAGAAGTTGTGACATCTGCCAAAAACTGGTAAAAAAAGGTAAACACCCACAGGCAAAGTTACAAGTTACTGACTTAGCCAGTCGACCTTTTGAGAAAATTATCTGTCGACATAGTGGGCCCTCTCAATCATACAACAACTAGAGGGAATAAATATATTCTAACTGTCATTGATCAATGTAGCCGCTGGCCGGAAGCGGTTCCGCTAAAGAACATAACTGCCAATGATATAATGGAAGTTTTCTTCCATATATTTTCTCGGATAGGATTTCCAGACACTATCCAATCAGATAGGGGTACTTAGTTTATCGCCGCATCTACCCAAGCTTTCACCAAACTGTTGGAAGTGAAGCAATGTTTCAATTCCCCGTACCATCCTCACTCTAGTGGAATTATAGAAAAATTTAACGGCGATTTAAAGCACATGCTTGCAAAAGTCACGCAAGAGCACCCCAATAACTGGGATGTATATCTACCAGCTATTCTTTTTGCTTATCGCGAAGTACCACATTCTAGTACAGGTTTCTCTCCTTTTGAACTTATCTATGGTGCCAAACCACGTGGCCCATTAACTATTTATCATCAAATGTTAACTGACTCTACTCCAGTACTTAAACCCATATCATCATACGTATACGTTACATCATTGCGTGAAAGAATCATCAAATCTTGTATAATTGCAAAGAATGCACTAAAATTATCTGGTGCTACTTATAGACAATATGCTGACAAAGGTAACAGGACAATAACGTTAACACCTGGACAGGACGTTCTTCTTCTACTACCTAGTGACAGACACTTATTGACTGATTCTTGGCAGGGACCTTTTAAAGTGACGAGACAGATTTCACCTGTAGACTACGAGATCCAAATAAAAGACAAACACAAAATATTCCACATAAATATGCTAAGACGATACTACAACAGAGACAACGAACAAGACGATACAACAGCTTGTACAGTGATAATAGATCATGAAGATGACGAGGCTAGTGACGAAATTCCAACACCTGCATTAGACACGACAAACTGCTTGAAGGAGATCAAAATCAACCCAAAGTTAACTCAAGCAGAAACAGACAGTTGCAAACAGCTAATACAACAGTACAACACCATCTTCTCTAACAACCCAGGACAAACAGAATTAGTACAGCATCACATCACACTCACGTCAAACACACCCATAAGATGCAGACCATACACCATTCCATTACATTACAAAGAACACTTACATCAGGAGATCATCAACTTAGAGAAAAACAACATCATAAGACGATCCCAATCAGACTTCTCATCTCCAATGGTCATAGTACGCAAAAAGGACAACACGATAAGACTCTGTGTCGACTATAGAAAGCTCAATAAGATAACTCTTCTAGATTTGGAGCCAATGGCAAACTCTGACTATCTACTGACAGAACTGACAGACGCTAGGTTCTTTACGAAGGTAGACATGACTAAAGGTTACTGGCAAATAGCGGTAGACGAACAGACCAGACATCTGACAGCATTTGTCACACCTTGGGGACTGTACGAATGGTGCAAACTTCCATTTGGGCTTGTCAATGCCCCAGCTACATTCGTACGTATGACACGACTTTTACTAGTAGATATACCGAGCATAATTTGCTATATAGACGACATCTGTGTTCACACAGAGACGCTGACAGACCACATAAAGACATTAGAACAGACATTTGAACGCATTAGACAGCACGGACTGACGGTAAAGCCTGCGAAAGTAGACATAGCCTACCAGGAAATATCCTTCTTGGGGTACAAAATATCCAATGGCTTTGTCACGACAGACGATAACATTGTGTCCAAGATACTAAAACTCTCACTTCCGACTACGAAAAAGCAAGTCAGAAGTTTGTTGGGACTGATAAATTATTACCGGCAGTTCATTCCTGATTTTTCCGAACTGACCGAAGTATTTACTAACTTACTAACAAAAGATAAACCGGAGAAAATTGTAAGCAATGAATGCCTAAAATTTGCATTCCGTAAAGTATTATCTTGTTTTTCTGATAATAGCTTACACAATCCTATCCTGAAATTGCCCAATCTTCATTTACCTTTCAGATTGCGTACAGACGCGAGCTCCGTGGCGATTGGAGCAGTCTTGTTGCAAGAGCACAATAACATCCTTCACCTGACAGGAAACTGAAACCCAGAGAAGGGGCTTGGTCAATACCTCAATTGGAAGCCCTAGCTTTAGTGGTGGGTATAACTAAATTGTCCAGATTCCTTCTAGGACGCCATTTCATCGTGGAATCTGACAGCAGCCCGTTGCGATTTATAAATTCAGGTGTACCTTCAAACCAGATGGTAGCGCGCTGGTCTCTTAAACTCCAAGATTACAGCTTCGAGGTTCGACATATCCCAGGCAGAACCAACACGATTGCCGATCTTTTGTCCCGTTGTCCGACCGACCCAGTAAGCACCAATGTCTGAGTGCAGTGTGTAAAAATACACTCAGATTAACACAGCCATCCATCAGTGAATATTTTTTTCCATTCACAAAAAGCTGTGTAAAGTCTACAATGTGATGTGATAGGGATTACTCCCAATATATATAGTGTTCTTATTTTACTAATTAATGTAGTGATTGTCGTGTATAATTGTGTAGTGTGTGGTAGAAAGCGAACTTTATTAATTGTATATATTACGAAACAGAACAGTGCCACATTTGCTCAAAACTTACCGTAAGCGAACTATCCAATTTGACAGTGGTATCTGCGTGTGGAACTTTCCAGTGATATTTTAAATCCGTGTGTGAAAGTGTGACCTAAACATTGACAGCTACACCACTGCAGTCAATCGAAATCCAGAAGGTTTTACAGTGAAACATCCAACACATGAACGATTAGAACATTGTACATTCCGTAACTACATCAGACCGGAACAAGTGTGTTCTACAAGTTTCAACATCAGCTGTTTAGTGTTCGTGTGTACTTCCGGATTAGTTAGGAAATTTAGAGCAAAATTAGCAGACGACAAATAAAAGTTTAAAAAGCTATGACGATTCTAAACTCTTTAGGAATCAACAAGTTTGAATACACGAATTGTGTGTTTATATATTTATGTAGTGTAATCTTAGAATCATATCTTGATTAATGTATTCATACTACCGACTTTTTCTCGTTAGTATGAAGAAACATCAAGCGATGACGCTAAGAAATAGAATAATTATTGTAAAATATTATATTTCATAAATTTTGAAGTTATTCCCCTTTCATTTATTTGTTATTACATCATTACACAAAGGGCCATAATTTGAAATGTATACTGTAATGCGTTGTATATAAATAGCCATATTGTTGCCCGATTGTTAACACACCAAGAAGCCATCTACTGGGCATGGCAGAGTGTTACCGACATTGCAGACCAACACAAGAGCTCCTAGCCAAATGAGGTCAGGGTTTGAGCGTTTAATGCGACTTTTATAAAGCGTATTTCGGTCTAGCCAGATGGTTTTTGTTTCAAGAACCATATTATTACGTTTTTTTGGGAGGCTGCGAGGTAGATGCTTGGAAGCTGGTACTACCGATCTGACTGGGTCAATAATGCAATTGATGTAATCAGCCATCGAGAGGATGAAACCTGACAAGTGTTAAAGGTTGAACACCACATGTCGTTGAATACAACTTCCATTTCTTATATGTTTCTATGGCAGATGTGTATTTCTATGTATGCTGATACCAATGTATATAACAACAGAAGGGTCGACTCTGACAAGGTTAAAATATTAACCCAGTATGTACATATATTATACATGAAAGATGACATCTTTCATGAAGTTGCCCGGGGGAGCATGTCAGAGTCTAGAATAGTGCAGTGATGCAGTGACATCGTTACGCCCGCCAGGCGACTTAGTCCCCAGCAGGGATGCCGTAACTTCGTTACGCCGCCAGGCGAGTAGTAGTTACCTGCCTGCGAGGTTGCTGGCTGACGAGACGGCCAGCGGTCAGGCAAGGACGACGCAAGACGCACGCATGCCTCGTGAAGCCACTTCAGGTGGGAGGCAAGTTGCGAGCTATAGGCAGACAGCTCTGGGACGTTGACTCGACTGGACGCATGATGAGAGAAAGGCGTTGTGTGGTTTCTGTGCCTGAAAGTCGAGTGTCTGGACATCTTGAGAGATAGACTGTGAGCTGTATTGTGTATGTAAGTGTATTGAAGTATAAAGTATATCTTGTAGTGATCATCGTATTGTATATGATCTGTAAATAAATCCATTGAACGTTGTGTCGTTGAGTCTCAAGTCAAATCACGTTGTACTTGTACTGTCTCACATGTGTTAGGTTAGCGAGCCAGGTATAAGACCCTGACAGTAGGGTTAATGTAGAGTAGGGTTAATGTAGAGTAGGGCTAATGTAGAGTAAGGTTAATGTAGAGTAAGGTTAATGTAGAATAGGGTTAATGTAGAGTAGGGTTAATGTAGATTAGTGTTAATGTAGAGTAGGGCTAATGTAGAGTAGGGTTAATGTAGAGTAGGGTTAATGTATTGGGGTTAATGTAATAGGGTTAATGTAGAGTAGGCTATCCTGACACATCCTTATTGTTTATGATGTAATCATTCAATGAAATGGATCGAATGTGCTGAAACTCCTATATTTCTTATGATATTTCACAATTTGTGATGTTGAATGCAGTCGAATGGCTTACTGTAGTCTATGATCAAGTATGATGATCTACATTGTGCACTCTACATTTCCCAAAGACGGTTCTCATTTTTCAGAAATGGTATTTGCTTCCTCTGCCTGTCTGTTTTCTGCATATACCTCTTGTTGTTCATATTATAACTTAATTTCAATTCTCTTCATGATGATTAGCAGAAGGGTGTTGCTTCCATGACTTATTAACGTGACTGTGATATTTTTAGCGCAAAGTTTTATATGTCCTTTCTTTGGGAGATGGATTAGGTTGTCTCGTCCGTTCTTTGTGCTACACTACGCTGTTCCACATCTGCATACGACAGGGATTACAACTGGGTTCCTCTTCTTCGTTTGTAATCGACACATCCCGATGACTTTCCCTTCTTATACTGTTATTGCGTTTTCTCAATGTACGTCCTTTCCAACGCAATTGTCGTTTCCTCGCCTCTCGATTTACTCCATCCATGAGCTGCCCATTGGTGATTCCGTGATACCATTTTAGTCTTTCTATTCTTCACAGACATCAACTAATCAATACACACATTCTTATTTCCAGTAAATCCAAACACATTTTTCGACGTGACAATACAAAACTCTTAACTTCTGATATCTAAAATAAATTGCCATATTTTTTTTATCCTTATTTGGAACAGGCTCGTTAGTGTCTATTAGCTGTCCAGTGCACTTCCGCTCAGGCATATTTACGTCACCTGTGCTGCATTTCTTACATCTTCATTAAACACACATCTTTTTCCTGTGCAGTACTGCAACCAGTCAAGCTTCTGTTTTTGTCTTCTTGCTATTCCCCCATTCAGGAATAGGCCTCGACCAAATCACTCCTAGCTGTCCTATATTGTTCTAACTCTTGCAGCTTTGTCCATTTGCTTCCCATATAATTCATTACTGTCTTTATTTCCCATCTCCGTGTTCTTTTGGTTTATTTTTTTAGGTCTTCGCGCTTTCACTCTCTCTGTGGGTTCCATAAAAGGGAGTGTCTAGTTATATTATCATGTTTTCAATGTGTCAAGTTCTACAATACAGTATCGTACAATTACAGCATAGTCAACTGCTCCCTGGCGAAGACGTTATGGACGCAGTTCGTAATCCCACATACCACGTTCGAAACACAGCTGCGGGCATCCCACAGCAGACCGCCTTGCTTTTTTTTTTTTAATGAAATGGTATGGGTGCCGGTCGTTCCGAAAGTAATTGCAAACTACTGAACGTAAACTTGCCCAGGAATTACGAACAGCCAAAAAATGCTGGGGTTGACTGCTACGCCCTGTAAAGGATATGCAACTAACTTAACATTATAGTCAAAAGATGCAGGCAATCTCGATCACCACTCTGTTCATGGCATATGATTAGTGTGTCTAACGTCCAGACTTAACAGTTAGAGAAGTTCGAGAAGGGCATGGTGTATCTGGGCAGACTGTCACAAGTATCATAGAAAAGGTGAACTCTGTTGCATAGGGAGTGAATTCTGTAGCATATGAAGAGTGAATGTTGTAGCTTTTGCAGGTGTGTAAACACTAGACCACGCGGCACACGCTTGACACGGCCAAAATATCACAACAGAATATTACAACGTCACCCATCGTAGGTTGTAGCTCAAGATTGGAATTTAAGCGGCTTGGTGTGCCTTGCCAGTGAGAAGACCTGATCGTTCTGGTCCACATCGATTGACGAACGTCAGTCGCGGCGATCGGGCAAATCTTATGTCTCATGCTGACTGATGAACAAACAGGCCATGTCGCTCTGCACGCTGCTATTTATACGGTCCTTTCCCGGTGAACTTTTTTCATTGCCAACGGGTATATTAAATCTTGGATCGTACAATTTTGGAACAAACCAATTCGGTTTCGGTGAACTTCGATTTTGTCGTCCTGGAATTATTTAATGCGATGTTACGTTTTGTGAAAATATATCACACTCGGTTTGTTAATTGTAGTTCCATCCTCCTATGTAAGTTGCTTAGCATTCACACTGGAATTAGTAAATAAAATTTGATTTGGTGTACGGAGACAATAGTTCTATCACAACTGGAGTAGATATCGGGGTGGTTTTATATCTGATCATTGGTATCGAAACATCAGTTAAGTATCTATAAAACCAAATGAAAATAGCCGTGTTTTCATAAAATAAAAATACGCATTTTGAAATAACAGAGTAAATGACTTGTTCTGTGTGTTGTGTGCTGCGATATCAACACGAATTCTCCCAAAGAGTTTTTAAAAAAAATAAATATTGTAATTGATGTATTAAAAGTTAAGGATTGCGCTTACATCCTCTCCCTTGCCACACCCACATCACTAATTACTGCACCAATCACCCCTTTGACTGGTATAATTTGTGAACGGTCTTAACGCCTGCCATCAAACACAGTCGGACGCCCATCAGTCTTCTGTACCCGGACCTCTTCCCAGTTGGCTTTAAACACGATCTGCTCTCATGCCTCATTAACTTCCTCAAAATCCTATATAATAACATACATTCTTGTTGCCTTTCATGTCGAACCATTTTGTTCCCCGGTGGCTGACAACATCCCGACACCAGTACTCAAACATGCACGTCAATCAATCATGACTTTAAGAAGTCTTTGGCTTACAGTTGAAGCTCATCAATCTTCTGGGTTTCTTCATTAATTAGGCTGTTGCAGCTTGTCAATCAATGTTCAACCACAGGCTCTGAATTTACGTCGACAAATGTTCAGGTTGATGTTTGTGCGGACTGACAGACAGACGGATGGGCATACATATGCTATAGATTTTTGTGACATGCGCACTCCGGGAGCTCAAAAATGATCTAATCAGTTAGCTCTGAATTAGTAGGATGGTGGATCTGATAAAAGCGCTCGCTCGTAAACTTCCGGGGCGCTGATGGCGCGTATAGCGGGCTCAGCTCCTTTACCGGTCAGTTAGACTGAAATGTTGACCTTTCGTCTTTGACTTAGAGACTTAAATTACAAGTACATCAGAAGTCGGAGAGGGTTCACCTGATAGCGCGGGACACTGGTAATAGGGACATGCAAGCATCAGTAGTAACGTTTATGGACTATGCTGGAGTTTAACGGGAGCAAACGAAAACAATAGCTCTAAAACCCCCATCAAGGCAGGTGTTTTTAAATCAACATGGCCTGGTCGATACAGCCTAAAGTAGGTCCCAGATAACTCTGTGGGAGATAAAGAAGGCCGGCACACCCACCTTCTAGTGTCCATTGGTGCATACAAATGAGGGACTAGCACCATATGGCCAAGAGTCTCAATGTGTATAAAAGGATTCGCTGACATCACTTACAGATATGTCTATCTCCAACGCTTCACTGGGATCAGTGGAGGAAGAGAAGAGGACAGACACATATAACAGTCGAAGTCGGACGATGTTGGCACAAGTGACACGGGAATAGAAAGCGGACATCTACACATTACAAGGGATGATATGTACGACCATGTAAGTTAAATTGACATCTACACATTACAATGGATGCTATGTACCACCATGTATGTTAAATTGACATCTACACATTACAATGGATGCCATGTGCCACTATGTTATGTTAAGTTGACATCTACACATTACAGTGGATGTTATGTACCACCATGTATGTTAAATTGACATCTACACATTACAATGGATGCTATGTGCCACCATGTATGTTAAATTGACTTCTACACATTACAAGGGATGATATGTACGACCATGTAAGTTAAATTGACATCTACACATTACAATGGATACTATGTGCCACCATGTAAGTTAAATTGACAGTTACACATTACAATGGATGCTATGTACCACCATGTAAGTTAAATTGACAGTTACACATTACAATGGATGCTATGTACCACCATGTAAGTTAAATTGACATCTACACATTACACTGGATGCTATGTACCACCATGTAAGTTAAATTGATATCTACATGTTACAATGGATGGTATGTACCACCATGTATGTTAAATTGACATTTACACATTACAATGGATGCTATGTACCACCATGTATGTTAAATTGACATTTACACATTACAATGGATGCTATGTACCACCATGTATGTTAAATTGACATCTACACATTACAATGGATGCTATGTGCCACTATGTTATGTTAAGTTGACATCTACACATTACAATGGATGCTATGTACCACCATGTAAGTTAAATTGACATCTACACATTACAATGAATGCTAATGCTATGTACCACCATGTATGTTAAATTGACATCTACACATTACAATGGATACTATGTACCACCATGTAAGTTAAATTGACATCTACACATTACAATGGATGCTATGTACCACCATGTAAGTTAAATTGACATCTACACATTACAATGGATGCTATGTACCACCATGTAAGTTAAATTGACATCTACACATTACAATGGATGCTATGTGTCAGCATGTATGTTAAATTGACATCTACACATTACAATGGATGGTATGTACCAGCATGTATGTTACATTGACATCTATACATTACAATGGATGCTATGTACCAGCATGTATGGTAAATTGACATCTACATGTTACAATGGATGCTATGTACCAGCATGTATGGTAAATTGACATCTACATGTTACAATGGATGCTATGTACCACCATGTATATTAAATTGACATCTACACATTACAATGGATGCTATGTACCAGCATGTATGTTAAATTGACATCCACACATTACAATGGATGCTATGTACCAGCATGTATGTTAAATTGACATCTACACGTTACAATGGGTGGTATGTACCACCATGTATGTTAAATTGACATCTACACGTTACAATGGGTGGTATGTACCACCGTGTATGTTAACTTGTCATTTACACATTACAATGGATGATATGTACCGCCATGTATGTTAAATTGATATCTACAGATTACAATGGATGCTATGTACCACCATATATGTGAACTTGACATCTATACATTACAATGGATGTTATGTACCACCATGTATGTTAAATTTGCATCTGCACGTTACAATGGATGCCATGTACCGCCATGTTTGTTAAATTCGTCTTCTTCTTCTGCGTTCATCCGGAATTTTTTTTCGGATGTGACTGCGTTGTGCCTGTTTACAGCAGAGCTGCGTTCTTGCGCCGTTAGGCCGACACATCCGACTTCTGCGGGCATTTGTTGACCGGGTTAACCTTCCCGGGGTTTGTTTAAATTGACATCTATACATTACAATGGATATTATGTACCACCCTGTATGTTAAATTGACATCTACACATTACAATAGATGGTATGTACCACCATGTATGTTAAGCTAACATCTACACATTACAATGGATGCTATCTACCACCATGTATCTTAAATTGACATATACACAATACAATGGATGCTATGTACCACCCTGTATGTTAAATTGGCATCTGCACGTTACAATGGATGCCATGTACCGCCATGTTTGTTAATTGACATCTATACATTAAAATGGATGTTATGTACCACCCTGTATGTTAAATTGACATCTACACATTACAATGGATGCCATGTCCCGCCCTGTAATTTAAGCTGACATCTACACATTACAATTGATGCAACGTACTACGCTGTATTTGAGTCAAGCTTGAAAGGTCCAAAAGATGTTGATCGCAAAAGGAGAAGAGGACACATCCAAAGCCACACTTGACATGATAAATGACAATACGGTTCCTAACATGACAAATGACAATACGGTCCTTTTGTGGGACAAAGAGTGGGGGGAGGGGTGGGAATAACACATTCCACAGAAGGAGGAAGAGGCCGAGGAGGACGAAAACGAATTATGTTCACAAACAGAAAATTCAATTATTTGTCATAAAGCTTCCAAAAAGCAAACATAATTATAAGTCCTGCATGATGTCACTTCTCGACCCACCTACACTACTTATAGTGGATTTCTCGACCCACCTACACTCCTTATGGTGGATTGTTTTAATATGGTGCTTGGCCTATATTTGTATAGACCAGTGGTTCTCAACTGGTGGGGAATTCCCCCAATGGGGGTAATTTTAGGGTTTCCAGGGGGGAATTAAGATTATTTCGAGATCGCATTAATGCAAGAACCGATTACTTGATATTGTTTTTTCATCCATACTTTACGGTTCTATATTTCTCGCTCTTCTGAAATTCGTTTTATAACATAAGTAAACTAGCAAATCACGTTTTATGTAGACGTCTAGGCTTGTTCTAGTATGTGTTATTAAATTTAGCCTCCATTTTTACGTATATTGTGTATTGTGGTGGTGGGGAGGGGGGATTTATAGGGAGGAAATACGAAAGAGTGGGTCATGACGTTCTTAACATATGATGAAGTGATGCATGGGCCAAAAAAGGTTGAGAACCACTGGTATAGACCAATCGACACTCGACCGGTCTCCGACAGACGAGATTCGTAAGCCCGCTTACCCGCGTTCAAAACACAGCTGCGACCGATTAAGCAGCAAGACTACGTTGCACTGAGTTTTAACGAATTGGTATGGGAGCCGGTGGTTCAGAAAGCAATGGCAAACTACTGAACGTAAACGTGCCAAGACATCAACAACAGCAGTAAAATGCTGGTATTGACAGCGATCTCCTGTGTAAAAATAAAGATACGCAAAAAAAATAAATAATAATAATAATAATAATAATAATAATAATAATAATAATAATAATAATAATAATAATAAATAATCCACACTCGACGAGTTATGCAGTCAATACCTCAGGGGCCATCTTCGCCTTCTAAGACATTTCAAGGTGCTCTTTTTAGACCACACCTGTCTGAGAACTGGCTTGGGTAGTGAAGGCGGCCGGCGTGCTGCTAACCACATCAGCCTTCGAGTGCTGGTTGGTCTATACAAATATGGCGCCAGCATTATATACCCAATGCACTTTAATTCGTGTAAAAGTGTCCTTGACTTACTTTCTGCGACCTGTGAACCCAGGTCATCCTCGTCAAGTGCTGTGCTGGCTGGCGTAGGCGTTCATGTCTTCCACAGATCTCGGTCTTTGGTGTTCTGGATCAATTCTACTGCTGATATTCCACCATGCCAACGTCTCAATCCATCCAGCGTCATTTCTCATGGTCGACCTCTGCCTCTCTTCCCCTCGATTTTTCCGGTCGTCACGATGTTCTCCAATGTCCTCTCTTCTCATCACATGACCAAAGAAAACTGTTTGTCTCTTTCTTATTGTTGTATATAATGTTCTAGTATCATTAACCTCTTTCAGGCAGTCGTCGTTAGTTACTCTGGCAGTCCAAGGAATTCGCAACAATCATCTTAGGAACCACATCTCTGTTGTTTCCAAGTTCTTCCTCATTTGTTCACTTACATTCCAAAATTCACTTGTGTGTGTGTGTGTGTGTGTGTGTGTGTGTGTGTGTGTGTGTGTGTGTGTGTGTGTGAATGTATGTGTGTGTGTGTGTGTGTTGCATATCCCTTACAGGACGTTGCAGTCAACACCAGCATTTTTCAGCTGCCGTTGATGCACTAAGCAAGATTACGCTCAGTAGTTTGCCATTGCTTTCTGAGCGACCGGCTCACATACTCCCGTAAGTTACCAGCGTGGCGCGAACCACTGCCGATTCTTGCGCAGCTGAATTACTCACGAGAATATACGAGATTACGGAGAAAGACGTTAATCTCTACGCCATGGAGATGGTATACAGAAAAACAGATAAACTTTTCAAACAATCTGACCCAAAAGGGATTCAAGCACGCAACCACAGGCAGGCAGTGAAGCGCTCTTCCCACCGCCCTACCACAGATCCCCTTGTAACCCAGTACTAGCAAATTCCCACGACCCAGATCTAGAAAATCCCGGACGTGTATATTGCGGATTTCCTCGTGTCAAGAGAAAACGATTGCGCGCGTCCGTATCGATCTTCGCGGATGCTGTGTAATGATTGGCCGTCATCAATCGTCGATTTGCCTTGGCTCAAAGGATTAATTACTTCACCTTGATGGATGGCTGTGGGGTTGGTAATGAAAGACTGGTACAAGGGAGCGTGCGTAGGCATCGCTGGCTTGCGGTTGTGGGGTTTCGGTTCCGATCCTTCTATGTATAGTGAGTATGTTCTCACCACAACTTGCATTTTAATTCATTCTATATGTAGTGTTTTCAAACAACTTGCATTTTTAGTCATTCTATATGTAGTGTTTGCTTTTTTCCTCACGACCCCTTGTATCTTTAGTCATTCTGTGTGTAGTGTTTTCTCACCACAACTTGCATTTTTGGTCATTCTCTATGTAGTGTTTTCGCACCACAACTTGCATTTTTAGTATTTCTACATGTAGCGTTTTCTCACCATAACTTGTATGTTAAGTCCTTCCATGTGTAGTATTTCCACACAATAACTTGTATTGTTAGTCATTCTATACCAATCAAAAGTAAAATATTAACATAATTAAATACATTGAATTATTTTCTTCTTCTTCTACTTCTTCTTCTTTTTCTTCTTCTTCTTCTTCTTCTTCTTCTTCTTCTTCTTCTTCTTCTTCTTCTTCTTCTTCTTCTTCTTCTTCTTCTTCTTCTTCTTCTTCTTCTTCTTCTTCTTCTGCTTCTTCTTCTTCTTCTTCTTCTTTTAGCTACTGCTGCTGTCTCCTTCTCCTCCTACTACTTCTTCCCTCTCCTTCTGCCTCTTCTCCTGTTGCTTCTCCTCCTTTTCCGTTTATTCCTTTTGAACGTTCCTCTTTCGTATAGATTGCAATACTTAGTTATAAAAAAGAAACGGTAATTTTTACACGATGCAAGGTGCATGGACAGATGTTGCTACTCGTAGAACTGTATCTGTATAGGCCGATAGGAACTCGACTGTTATGTGGTCAGTATCACGCCGCCCGCCTTAACTCCCCAAGGCATTTTCTGGCACACAATTTAGTATGGGTCAAACTGGGATGCAGGTTCAATTAATAAAAGTAATTAAATACACCCAAATGAGGATCGAACACTGACCACAAGGACGGCAGAGCAGTGCCTAGCCCAAATGCTACCACAGCTTCCATACCTAATTATGCACCTCTATCATTCAGATCTCTTGGAGTCCAACTTAATCAAGCATTTATGCTAGAGAATATTACACTCAAAACAGCAATGTATATTATATGACCATTGGGGGAGGAGGGGGTAGTATCAAGGGCTCTACTTTGGGGCAGTTTCAGGAAAGTGGTGACCCTGTGACTAGTGCAAATAGAGTGACATGCTAGTGAACAATATCTAGACTTGGTGTTATTGGACTTGTCTGTATTTGGACCTTTGAAAGAACTTTTGAGAGATCAGAAGTGTGCAGATTACAAAGAGGTAATGGAGGAGAGCAACACTGGTTTAAAGCCACAGCCTGAAACTTATTCCTGGAAGCAACAAGCTAAAGGACATGTGGACCAAATGTGTTGCCACGCAGGAGGACAATGTTGAGAAGTAACACACACAATTTCTGATTCAATCAATCAATCATGTGCCATGCTGGAAAGCATGGACGGTCATGACTCGCCATTTCACTCGATCAGCAGCGTCATGGCTCAGTGTTCCTGTCTCGTCCATGCCATGTGGCCAAGCCATCCAGGTATTTTCCTCTCGGTTTCCTCTTGGTCTGTTCCCTTCGATCTTGCCAGTTGTCACTAAGTTCTCCAATCCCTTTCTTCTCATAACATGTCCATAAAATTTTGACTGTCTGCGTCTAATTTCTCTAATCGATTTACGATTTTCATTTGTCTCCTGTAGTACTTGGTCATTGGTTTTTCTGCCTGTCCATGGTATTCTTTGCATTTTCCTCAGAAACCACTTTTCCGCAGCCATATGATGTTTTTCAGCTTGACTGCTCATTCTCCAAGTTTCACATCCATACAAAAGAATAGGTTCTATGTAGCCCCTCAAAACTCTTTTTCTCGTTTCAATTGACATCTTTTTATTGGTCAGTATGTTTTTCATCGTGCTGAGGGTTACTTTCGCCACGGCGATTCTTGTTCTAATCTCTTCAACGCATCTCCCATTAGATGTTATTACTGTTCCAAGAAAACTGTACCGATTCACTTGTTGAAGAATATTCCCATTTACTTGTATATTACATTGTGGTACTTCGTTCTTCCTAGTGACGACCATAACCTGTGTCTTCCTACAATTTAATTCTAACCCCAGCTGCTCACTGTGTACAACAACCGCATTGTTGTAGATCTTGGGCATTGTCTGCAATCAATACTGTATCATCTGCATATCTTCTTCTTCTTCGTTCATCCGGAGTTTTTTTTTTCGGATGTGATTGCGTTGTGCCTGTTTACAGCAGAGCTGCGTTCTTGCGCCGTTAGGCCGACACATCCGACTTCTGCGGGCATTTGTTGACCGGGTTAACCTTCCCGGATCTGCATATCTAATGTTATTGATGTTTCGTCCTCCAATGCTGATTCTATTTATATCTTCTACATTTCTGAAAATAGTTTCACTGTATAAGGAAAACAGAACTGGAGACATTACACATCCCTGCCTCACATCTCTCTTAATAATCTGCAACGAGAAAAGGCGTGTTGAGGTGCTACATAGAACATGCACTATTGTATGGATGTAAAGCGTGAACATTGAGCAGACAAGCTTAAAAAGAAAAAGAAAAAAAACAAACAGATGATAGCTGTGAAAATGTGTTTTCTGAGGAAAATGCACCAAGAAAAAAAAATACCATGGACAGACAGAAAAACCAATGACAAAGTACTACAAGAAACAAATGAAAATGGTACACTGATTAGAGAAATTAGACGTAGACAGTCAAAACTGTTTGGTCCCGTTAGGAGAAGAAATTAGTTGGAGAACTTGGTGACAACTGGCAAGATCGAACGAACGAACGAACGAACAAACGAACGAACGAACGAACGAACAAAAATCTTTATTTTCAAAGGATTAAGAATTGAGCACAGGCCTGTCTGACATTCTGCCCTTCTTCTCTATTTCCTCTCATACATTCTTTCATTCAACATCTCTACTGAAGCAATTCTTTGACAACAAAAGAACAATAAGCATTAAAATTCATGAAAAATTATCAATAATACACGACTTCCAAGAAGAAGAAGGTAATGAAGTAGATACCTGGATGGCTTGGCCACGTGATATTGTGGAGACAAGAACACAGAGCTGATCCACGACTCTGGTGATCGAGTGAGATGGCAAATCTTGACTGCCCACGCTTACCGGCACGGCACATGGTGAATATATATATATATATATATATATATATATATATATATATATATGTGTGTGTGTGTGTGTGTGTGTGTGTGTGTGTGTGTTTGTATTTGTGTATGTGTGTATGTGTGTGTGCACACGCGCGCATTATCCGCGAGCTTTGATCACAGATTGACCTCAATATTCGCCCTGTAAGCAACCTGGAGGTTCTCCAGGCCATTATCAACGTCAATCGTCTATTTGCCTAATCTACACGCATTACAACTTGAATTAACACAGACGCTCGCTAATTCTGTTATATAGGGGCGCGAGAAGAAGCCGCTGTTTTTCCTATCCACGTCTGTTTTTCTCACGGCCTACCGTTGTCTGTCACTGACAGAGATCAACAAACCCCCTATCTCTAGTCGATCGTCGGCTTTTCTCCATTTACCGACTTTGAGAAAGAAATCGTCAGGTACTGATCGATACTTATAAGATGTTAAAGAGAGGTGTAAGATTAGGATAATTTGTCTTTCGTTGACTTGAAAGCACACGTGAACTTGAAAAGAAATCACAAACATCCAACACAAAAATACTGGGGATGACTGCGACATCCTATAAAGAATATGCAACTAACTTTTTTTTTGCCCCCTGTCCTGGGTGGCGTCTGTTGTGTTGTGGTAGTAAATGGGTTTTCCCGATTAACCCAGTTCGAAATTAATCGTGGGAGATTTGGAAGCAAACAGCTTGGTTTTGAATTTACACAATAATTTCGTTCGTTTAGAAAGCAGTGGTTACGTGGAAAGACCGAATCAAAAGCTCATTGTATGGGCATCATCAAAGGTGGAAAAAGCGTCCCTGTGGCACGAAATGGAATATTGCTTGGATAGCAAATCCATTACGAGGAAAGTCCGAATCGAGGCAGACTGCATTCTTCTGGTTTCCGGAGGAACAGCCTGTGGTGAACGGAAGGCCCAATATACGGAAGTGAGGCTAAGCAGCCATGTGCAGGACGTGACGATTCTTTGGGTGAGCCTAGTACCAGAGCGCTATGTGTCGGCTCCGCAATTATAGAAGCCTCTTTGGATGGCGGAGAATGCCCATGGTCTGCCCCTGCCATCCCTTGAAGGCTGACTGTGATGTCTTCGGCTGTTCTAAACGGACCAGCTGGGATAGAGGTAACACCACAACAGTGAGAGTCAAACGTCCTGCGAAACACCCAGAAAGGTAACCCAGCCACAAATGCCTGAAGAAGTCGGATGTGTCGGCCGAAATGTTCAAATATTGCAGCTCTGCTGTAAACAGACACAACGCAGTTACGTCTAAAACAACATTCCAGACGAACGCAGCAGAAGAAGAAGAAAGCAATGGCAAACTACTGAGTGTAAAATTCGTTCTAAAATCCCAAGGAGTAAACAAAAATATTGGGGTTGATTGTGACGTCATGTCAAGGGCATGCAACTAACTTCAACTTCAGCCTTGATGTCTGTGTGTACCATCATTAGGTCTTGTTCAGTTTTGGTATTCTCATACGCACTCACGAAAAGGCACATAAACACTAGCAGACGTGATAGATAACAAGCAGAAAGAATGGTTCTTGCAAACACTCCCGGTTTCATACGGGATTCTCACGTTATGGACAGACCAGAACAGGTCATTCTTCTGCGCCTCAGAACAGGACACAATAAATTACGCAACCACATGCATACAAAATTCAAGATTGGTGACACAGCCATGTGCACATGTGGTTTGGTGTCGCAGACAGCAGAGCACATACTCCAAGACTGCCCAAACTACAACATATCCGGGCAAACCGTCTGGCCTAGAGAGACAACAGTGGAAGATAAACTCTATGGACCGCTGAGTGAACTAAAAAAGACTGTTAGATTCATACAAGAGACAACATTGCAGTTATAAACATATTTCAGGCGAACGAAAGAAGAAGAAGAATACGGGATTCTAAACAGTTTCTTCCTGACCTGAAATTGACGTTGTAGTCTCTTTGCGACACCACTACCCTGCCTCAGAAAGTAAAATCAACAACGAAGTATTACTAAAACTAAGACTGGAATCAACAATACGTATAAAGCCTCGGTAGCCCAGTGGTTAGAGCACGTGCCTACCTAGGCCGAGCTCATGCGTTCTAACTCTTATCGAGGCGGTTTTTATTTAATAGACCCGGGCTGCCAGCTCCACCCAGCCTAAAATAGGTACCACGAAACGGCATGAGAAGTAAAGGCGGCCGGCTTGATATTGACCAGTGCAACCTACGAGTGAGGATTGGTTTTTAATAATATAGAACTAGTTCCATAGATCCATTAAGCTTCAATGCCCGTTAAAGGCGTTTTTAAATTCATATCCTATTTACAGGACATCGCTGTCAACACTAGCACTGCTGTTGTTGATGTCTTGGCAAGTTTACGCTCAGTATTTTGCTATTGCTTTGTGAACGACCGGCCCTCATACCAACACGTTAAAATGCAGCGCAACGCGGTCTGCTGCCAAATCAGTCGCAGATGTGTTTCGAACGTGGGTAAGCGGGCTTACGAATCGCGTTTGTAAGCCTTTCGCCACGGAGACGGCTGTTAAAGGCTACTGATATAAAATACTTTCGGCGCATAAAAGGACACAGTAGATGAAAAAATAATAGATAGATAGAATAGCATAGATAAACTGCACTAACACAACACAACAAGCAAATATCTCCAACAGGCTCATGAAAGCCAGACCTATAATAGACAGTAGGCAGAAAAAAGTGTTTAAAACCCAAGAGAATCGACTTCATTGTACCGAGTTTTATCCCGTATGGCTCGAACTCCATGCGCAGGGCGACATGTGGAAAGCGTCGCACAAAGCACGGGCTCCGTAACTCCAGCAACGATCCCGAGAAATCTCCGAGAAAACTGCACTCAAGACCAATATGTCGCAGCCCGGAATCGAAACCCACAACCTTAGGAGAGCGAGGCAGGCCACCTAACCACTTGGCCACGAAGACTTCACAGATAGTAGAAAAGAAAGACTCCCTTCCACGCCTTGAGATTGATAGGGTATATAGTGCTAGGCCCGTGGTTTATGGACCAAATGGCACTAGATGATGATGTCAAAACACGTCGGCCACCTTTACTTCCCAAGATACTTCTGGGCACATATTTTAGGCTAGGTCGACCCGGGAGCCTAGGTCAGTTTTAATATCCACCTGGATGCGAACTCGAACCTATAACAACCGGACCAGCAAGGACGTGTCTAGCCCCTGCCCTACCGCCAACCTTCATCGTCGAGACGGCGCGTCAGTCAACCTTCATTATGGAGATGACGCTTGATTGGTTGGAAACAGCCTAGATTTACTATGTTAATGATATCGGCGCCCGAGTTAACGTTGTGGTACATGTATATTTCCCTTCACATCAAAGTCTCGTATTCAACACTCCGCCTTATTAATTTACCAATTACATAGGAAATAATGAAAGAGTAAAAATGCCTGCCTTACGCAGTAAACTGGGCAATTTTGCGGTATTCGGGTAGTTTGCATCATTACTTTGCCACACCAGAACAGGGTAGGGCAGGAACTATCGTTTTGAGGGACAATACCAGTTGTTTTCAGGTCACGAATTACTTGGGCAATTTTGAGGGAAATTACAGTAATTTGACTGCGAGTGCAGTAAATTATCCTCAGTACGAATGTTCAAGGGAAATTATTAGGCTGGGGTAAAAGATTCTCCAGCCCAAGCTTAGTCGCGCAGCGTCCATTAATCTTACTTTCCTCACTGCAACGATGTCTGTTATTATCATATTACCGGAAAACTAACTATTTGTTGAAAGCAGTCTTGGTCTACTCCGGGAACATGACGGTTCGATAATACCATTCTGTCTTCAGGAAGTAATAGCGGTCATGTCATTCTTTTTTATCTATTGATTATCAATATTCTGCTACTGGCCATTTTACTTGTAGCTACGCTGTCAAATGTTCTGTCAAACTGACTGTATTATTTGACGTTTCTCATATGTCAGTTTACAAACTGAGGTTCGTGTATGTTATTATTACTACACCTGGGTTTAGCTAGTTGCAGATCCTTTACAGGACGTAGCAGCCAGCCCCAGCATTTGTTTTCTGTTTGTGATTTCTTGGAAAGTTTACGTTCAGTAAGTTTGCCATTGGTAGATTTTCACTGTTCCCCAACATACCGAGTCGGGGATTCTTCTTCTTCTTCTTCTTCTTCTTCTTCTTCTTCTTCTTCTTCTTCTTCTTCTTCTTCTTCTTCTTCTTCTTCTTCTTCTTCTGTGTTCATCCGGAGTTGTTGTTTTTTTTTCGGACGTGATTGCGTTGTGCCTGTTTACAGCAGAGATGTGTTCATGCGCCGTTAGGCCGACACATCCGACCTCTGCGGGCATTTGTTGACCGGGTTAACCTTCCCGGGGAGTCAGGATTCGAAATCAGCTGCAGGCCATTTGGCAGCAGACCGCATTGTGTTGATGTTTAACAATAGTACAAGCGTTCGTCGTTCAGAAAGCAAAGGCAAACTACTGAACGTAATCATGCATAGTAAATCACAAACTGGTAAGTCCGAGTGGGTTCGCATTATGGTGGGGGACACACACTGGAAATAAGGAAAGCTAACTCTCACGTAGCCGGCTTCGTGGCTTAGAGGTTATGACTTTTCTCCGTAATCGCGTATACTCTCGTCGGTGACGTGATGACGGTGAGAATCAGCAGTTGTTCGAATCGCATCGGTAACTTACGGGGTATGTGAGCCGGCCGCTCAGAAAGCAATGGCAAACTACTGAGAGTAATCTTGCCAAGAAATCAATATACAGCTGAAAGATGCTGGTGTTGACAGCGATGTCCTGTAAAGGATATGCAAAAAAAAAAAAAAAAAAACCTCACGTAAAAATCAATCCAGTACACTCATTAATAGTGGTAAGAGTCTAGACTACGCTCGAGATCAAAGTGTGGGAATTTTTAAAAAAGTCTAAATCAGTGTCCCACCTCATAAAATCACAGCAAATATGTGGTTATTAATAAAGGTGTTTTTTTATTTAACATTGATTTCTTTGTGGTTTGGAAATGTGTGAAACTGTCCTACGGGTCTTTGTTTCCTTGTATTTACATGTCTAGTGTATTTCTGTGTATATGTCATTAACCTACATTATCCCCATGGACAACTATTCTTTTCAGATTAATATCCCAAAATGTGGCAGATTCGGTCACTGGATTATTAATCGGAGGCTGAGATGGGCCCTAATTATAACATTTATTTAGAGGTTGAAAGGGGCAAGGGTAATGGAGAAAAGAAAGGCTAAAGATTTCTATATCACTGACCGAGATCGCCTCTCCATCTTTAGCAATCACGAAGCAGTCTGTAGCCATCAATAACCCATGAGGCCACCACGAGCACTCGTCGCACACAGACTCCTGGCTGCTACAGCCAAGCACCCACCACCTATGCACTCAGAAACAAATCAATTTCCCATCCCTGGGCTGCGTGAAGGAGCATCCATTCCGGCCTGTAGCCAACCGTAAACTCAGGCAGACGCTAGGGGAGATAAGGCGTCTGAGACTGTAAATCATTCACCGATTTATCCCTTCCGAGATGCTCCAACACAGAGTGTTAATTAGTAAAGAGTGGCGGGGCTGTCCAAAGAAATTGATAGTTCTCCATTTTGGTTGTCAGTTCAATCCTGGAACAAGATCAACTACCAGCATCAGTTCTGCCAGCAATCTCGCGTGACCCACTCCATTTTTTGTTTCAAACCCACCAGTCGCCATTTGGTGGCTCGGTTGATGATCTCCCTTTGCTGGGCTGTTCCTTCGAAGGTTGTAACGGATTGGTTCCTGTTATCATGTCATCATCATCATCATCAAGTGCTTGGCCAACTGGAGCGGGCGATCATGCTTCTACGGAACTGGAGAACTGCAACAGAATGCATCGGTCTATTTAGTGATGATATATATTTATGCGGTGCTATGGTTATATGAAATGCTATGACAATCACATATTTATCAGTACGATTCTGTGGTTATGTGAAATGCTAGGACAATCACATATTGTATACCTGAGTGCAGGGAGGATTAGGTGGTTAGTCTCTGACTGCGCTTATCACATTGTCAACGGAACATCCGAGTCGCTGCATCATGACGATCACTATGCCACGGTTGATGAAACACTGGTAAAGGTCCTCACTTCTTTCTCTCTTTCTGCCTTAAACTTTTCCGTTGTGTGTTTTTTTTTTTGGTCTCTTTCTTCCATAAACTTCTCCTGTTGTCTTCTTTGGCTCTTTCTTCCATGAACTTCTACCTTTGTCTTTTTGTCTCTTTCTTCCATCTACTTCTACCGTTGTCTTTTTGTCTCTTTCTTCCATCAACTTCTATCGTTGTCTTTTTGTCTCTTTCTTCCATCAATTTCTACCGTTGTCTTCTTGTCTCTTTCTTCCATCAACTTCTATCGTTGTCTTTTTTGTCTCTTTCTACAATAAACTTCTTCCGTTGTCTTCTTTGTCTCTTTCTTCCATAAACTTCTACCATTGTCTTATTTTTGTCTCTTTCTTTCATAAACTTCTCCCGGTGTCTTCTTTGTCTCTTTCTTCTATAAACTTCCCCTGTTTTTACGATAAGTTATGTTCTTTTTCTTCTCACGATGTTCATAAATAAACAGACATGTATTGTTTGGCCTTTATAGAAGTAGAAGAAACAAGTAGGAATTAGAGGACGCAGTAGACATCATAAAAATTAAAAGCTATAGTTAGTGACCTGGATTCGAACCTGTCACCTCCATATTATGACACCGTCTCGTTACAGAAACAAATGTATTTCGATGCATGACCAATTAGACACCCACGATGTGATGTCACAGTGACTTTACCAACTCCATTCCAAGCACCACCTCGATTTTATTGGCAGTCTTAGTTCTTGGACTTGGTGTTCTAAACACGTTTTAATATCAGTTAACGATTGCATGGTTCAGACAGATTTACAGAAATGCAACTAACGAAGGCACTTTAGTTTCAAAGAGTGCTGAATTGGACACACAGGCCCGTTTGACATTATGTCTTTCTTGTCTTTCACCTTGCATATATTAGGTCACCTGTCTTTCACCTTGCATATATTAGGTCACCCATCTTTCACCTTGCATATATTAGGTCACCTGTCTTTCACCTTGCATATATTAGGTCACCCATCTTTCACCTTGCATATATTAGGTCACCTGTCTTTCACCTTGCATATATTAGGTCACCTGTCTTTCACCTTGCATATATTAGGTCATCTCTTCATAGTACGAAGCTTCTCGGTCTGCCTATTTTACTCCAGAGGAAAGGTAACACCAATACTAATACAATTCATAAATAGACACACGTGCACTGTTTAGCTCCCACAGAAGTAGAGGGAAGAAGTAGGGGCTAGAAGACAACATTTTTAGGGGTGTCTAGTTGGTTACGCGTAGAAGTACAATTATTCCTGTGAGCCGATTCGAATCTCGGTCGGTAAGTATAGCTTTCAATTTGTTTATGAGCTAACAATGGCTGGTGGAGTTAGCCTGCTAACTGGACGGGGGAAACAATGAGTAGTAAGTGAAGTGTTTGGTACAGCATGAGTTAACTTCGTGGTAAAGGTCTTTCCACTGGGCGTGGTGATCATGTCTCTCCATAGTGTACGCTCTCATGAGTTATTTATACATTTCGTTTTTAACATCATCACCATCACCACCACAACCACTCTCATCGGGATGATCGTCTTATCATCATCATCATTACCGCTATTATTGCCGGGAAGGTTAACCCGGTCAACAAATGCCCGCAGAAGTCGGATTGTCGGCCTAACGGCGCAAAAACGCAGCTCTGCTGTAAACAGGCACAACGCAATCACGTCCGAAAAAAAAAAAGAAAAAAAACTCCGGATGAACGCAGAAGAAGATTACCGCCATTATCATAATCATCATGTTCATATTCTTCTTCCTTTTCTTCTCCTTCTTTTTCCTTTCCTCCTAATCCCCCTCTGCCCCTTCCTCAACTTTGTTCCTCCTCCTTTCTCTTCTTCTGAACTTTAACTCTTTTGCTTCTCCTCTTCCGCCTTTTCATCCTCATACTCTTCCATCATCTTCTTTATATTCTTCTTACCTTCCTCCTATTTATCGTATTCCTCTTCATTCTACTCCTTCTTACCTCTTCCTGCCGTTTTTTTCTTCGATGGGAATAACTCACAAATATGTGTCCCCATCTTCACATCAAAGAGCAGTGTTTCCGGCTTCAGCTTACATGTCAATACAGTCTCATTCCTCTACCTTAGGGGCCACCATCGGTTTTTTTGTTTGTTTTAATTTTCGCTCGTTCGCTTTGAACTTAAGCGTGTTCCATACACACAGCTTCCAGTAGTGATGGACTGAATTTTGCCTGTCGATTAGCTTTCCTTAATAACAGTGTCCCTCGCCATCAGGCCAACCCACTCCGACTTCAGAGGTACTTGTAATTTACGCCCCCAAGTCAAGTACCACAGGTCACCACTTTAGTCCAACTGTCCTGTGTAGGGGTTGAATCCTTGACCTCGGCAACAGCACACCGGATGTTTAAGAACACGCGTTCTTATCAATTCGCCCATACTGACCTGCGGCTATGATAGTGTAAGTGCTTCTCATTTGCCTTCCGCCCGGTGGTCATGCGTTCAAACCCCCATCGGAGCGTATATTTATTAATTGCCCTTGACTCCTAGGCTGATTCAACCTAAAGTGGGTACCACAAAATGCATTCGGAAGTAAAGACGACCAGTGTACTACTGACCACACCACCCACCCAATGCCCATTAGTCTATACAAACTATGATTTAGCACCATATACCCAATGTGCTTTCGGAGTACAAAAGGGTCCTATACTTTTACTTATCTACCTTTGGATATAGATGTCCCAGCTACACGGACAGGGCACTCACCTTACAGCCTACTCTTTATGCTTTGGAACTGCCACGAGAACGTTGACAATTGTATTCTCACACTGGGCCTTCTATTTTTTTTCCGCCCATATCCAAAAAGGCTAAGTGATTTATATGACTACCAAAGACATAAGAGGAGCGTGTTATAGCATTAGAAATTAGATACCAATGCCCGGGAAGGTTAACCCGGTCAACAAATGCCCGCAGAAGTCGGATGTGTCGGCCTAACGGCGCAAGAACGCAGCTCTGCTGTAAACAGGCACAACGCAATCACGTCCGGAAAAAAAAACTCCGGATGAACGAAGAAGAAGAAGAAGAAGATACCAATGCAAATATGCAGAAATGAATGAAAGGTTCTTCTTCTTCTGCATTCATCCAGAATTTTTTTTTCCGGACGTGATTGTGTTGTGCCTGTTTACAGCAGAGCTGCGTTCTTGCACATCCGACTTCTGCAGGCATTTGTTGACCGGATTAACCTTCCCGGAAAGAAAGATTCTAACCGTTCTAACCAGTTATACTCTGGCCGAGAGGCCAACACGGACGTCTCTCAGCCACACCGGCTAACGCGCATAAGTTTCCCTCGTAGTCCAGTTGTAGATTCTCGCCTACAGCAGTCTGTAGTTAAGCATGTTTCCTTCTCTTGTAATATCACATATTGATGCAGCCTTTTTCTCAGCAGTTACCTGTTTTGAAGCCCAACAAAGGTTGGATTTTAAAAGAACCACTGGTTTCCAATTATACCACACGTATCCCCTGATCTTTTGTGTAGTGAGATCGAATACCTGGACTTATTAGATAAGGGCGAAAATCATGAGACCCGTATGCCAGTCGTGAACACTACAATCGCATGGTAGTTGGATATTTACAGATTATACCTCAAGGCCACTCCAGGAATCAATGCAGCTCGATAGCGGTGGTGGAATCTGTCTGAGGACTGTAACACTGACACACGTGTGTGCTGAGGTTGAGTGTACTTACCTGTTAGGTACATGCTTAGATGTGGAGGCACGTCCATCCGAAGCGGACTGAAGAATAAGTAGTAGTAGTAGTAGTAGTAGTAGTAGTAGTAGTAGTAGTAGTAGTAGTAGTAGTAGTAGTAGTAGTAGTAGTGGTGGTGGTGGTGGTAGTAGTAATAGTAGTAGTAGTAGTAGTAGTAGTAGTAGTAGTAGTAGTAGTAGTAGTAGTAGTAGTAGTAGTAGTAGTAGTAGTAGTAGAAGTAGTAGTAGTTGTTGTTGTTGTTGTTGTAGTAATAGTAGAGGTAATAGTAGTAGTAGAGGTGGTAGTAGTGGTGGTGGTAGTAGTAGTAGTAGTAGTAGTAGTAGTAGTAGTAGTAGTAGTAGTAGTAGTAGTAGTAGTAGTAGTAGTAGAAGAAGAAGAAGAAGAAGAAGAAGAAGAAGAAGAAGAAGAAGAAGAAGAAGAAGAAGTAGAAGAAGAAGAAGTAGATGATGATGATGATCATGAAGAGGAAAGAGTAGTAGTAGTAGTAGTAGTAGTAGTAGTAGTAGTAGTAGTAGTAGTAGTAGTAGTAGGAGGAGGAGGAGGAGGAGGAATGGGCGGAGGCGAATAAAGAGAAGTAGGGAAACCGGGATCCATGTCTTGCTAAACAAGAACACAAGTCGCCGCATCAGAGAGAGAGAGAGAGAGAGAGAGAGAGAGAGAGAGAGAGAGAGAGAGAGAGAGAGAGAGAGAGAGAGAGAGAGAGAGAGAGAGATAAGGAGGAGAAAACAAAAGAGAGAAAGGTAGAGTACAGAAAGGAAGACAATAGTGACGACCTTGTTATAGTTACAAACGGCTTACTTTCATTACAGTTAACTCATGTCAGATCTTCAAATACTTTCACCTATACCTAACTTTCCAATACGCTCGCCAAGTGAAGTACTTCATTCCCCAAAGCCGCAGTCCGACGAGTTAAACAGTTTTGTAGTTGTAATGAAGCCATTGTTTATCGCAGTTAGTTGCCATACACGTATTAGTTACGTTACAAACAAAGTCTTCATCAATAACTAGAGACAGATTTACACCCACAGATCGATCCTTCAGTTCCAGTTTTCTCAATCCCTCTTCCCTTTTGTCTCTCCCACATTCTCAATTGGAATGGAATTATGGATTCCCAACAGAGTTGGATATTTCCCCGCCTGTTCCAACCAGGAAATTTACGTGGCAGACGCAAAATTTCGGCGAAGCAGGCAATGCCTGCAACTCGTTTTCGCAGCCTGAAACCATCTCGTTGTCTTTGATGCTGCACGGATCTGGCTGTTTTTAAGGCTCCCCGATCACGCCATCCATCAGGAGACGCGGACAGTTATTGCCATGGCTGGGATGGTCTGCTCTCCTCTGATAGGATTCAGACGCAGATGGGACGAGATTAAAGCCAGGCAGAACAAGAGTTATGGTTCATGTTATAGCACATCGCGGGAGACTAATAGCCTGGATGTATTTGAAATGCGGTTTCCACTAGCGTTCAATTTACAATGCTTATGAGAAAAGAAGATGTAAAGAGGAAAGGGTGGGTCGCGACGTCTGTTAAACTGTTAAACGTTTCTTCTTTTCAGTTTGAACTACGATCCCATAATTTATCAAACCCAACCGCTGTTAAAGGTTTCTTATCTTTGATGGTGGGGGCTCTCGTTGGAGTTGAAAAAGCTGTAAAAGCGGTAGTAAATAGCCCGGTGTAGCGGTTGTAGACCAGAAGCTGCGCTGATGTGGGACCATTGCAGCTTCTAAAGCTGTATATTATTAGCACTGCGGACAGGACGAACGGTTTTATGAGGTGTGTCAGATGTTTAGAAGACTTGATCTGATGTATGGTTGCAATTGCTCTTGGTATCTGTCGAGAATGATGTATATCTCTGATCTTTGCAACTTAAGACAAGTTTCTGTTAGCAATCCATTCAAAAGACATGTTTGTATTAGCAATCTATGAAACGACATGATTGTATTAGCAATCCATCAAACGGCATGTGTATATTACCAATCATTTCAAAAGAAAACGTTTGTAATTAAAATGAAAGGACGTCGCAGTCAACCACATCATCTTTTTTTGGGGGGGGGGGGGGGTGGGGAGGGGGGAATTTGTTGTTACCAGTTATGATTTCTTGATACGTTTATATTCAGTAGTTTGCCATTGCTTTCCGAACTACCGACCCTCATATCATTGTGTCAAAACTAACGCAAGGCGGTCTGCTGCCAAATCTCCCGCAGCTGTGTTTCGAACGCTGTAAGCAAGACTGTAGTCCAACAAAAGACATGTTTGTATTAGTAACCCATCAAGAGACATGCTTGTATTAGCAATCCATACAGAGACATGTCCATCAAGAGACATGTTTGTGTTAGTTATCCATCAAGAGACACGTTTGTATTAGTAATCCATCAAGAGCCATGTTTGTATTAATAATCCATCACAAGCTATGTTTGTATTAGTAATCCATCAAGAAGACATGTTTGTATTAGCAATCCATCAAAAGGCATGTTTCTATTTTCTACTTGTTTAACTATGTACTTCTTTCTGATTTCTTCTTGTGTAACAAACTATCGTTTCTGTGTATTCTCTGTCCGTTGTAACCTATTTCATGTCTGTATTCTTTGTCCATTGTAACTTATTTGTGTCTGTATTCTCTGTTCATTGTAACGTATTTCATGGCTGTATTATCTGTCCGTTGTAACTTATTTCGTGTCTGTATTCTCGGTCCGTTGTAACTTATTTCATGTCTGTATTCTCGGTCCATTGTAACTTATTTCATGTCTGTATTCTCTGTCCATTGTAACCTATTTCATGTCAGTATTCTGTACCGACAAGCTCCGTGGTGAAGAGGTTACGGACGCAGTTCGTAACCCTGCATACCCGCGTTCCAAACACATCTGGGTGTGATTTGGCAGCAAATCGCCTTGCATTGGGTTTTTACGAAATGGTAAGGATGCTGGTCGTTTCAGAAAGCACTTTTGAACATTAAAAATAAAAAGAAACATGAAAAATATAACGACAAATTAGTAATAGGTATACAACCATACACGTGGAAAGATAAGTTCAGTAGACTGGCATTCGGCAGTCTGGGGGTGAAATTAAATCTCATGAAAGAAATACAAAATAGAAAAACGAAATAGGTCACTGAAGGACGCGGAACTAAACAACACACATGGTGGAAGTCATAAGGACGCATGAGTAACAGGTATACAGCGATACAAGTGGGAAGATAAGAACAATAGATGAACTTACAGCAGTCTGGGGTTGAAAATAGATCGCAGGACAGAAATACGAAAGAGACAAATAAAATATTCTGGTCACACTAAAGAAACCGGAGCTCTTTAAAAATGCACAAGATAGAAGAGGAAACAACAACTCAGTAAGAGATAGACAGCGATACAAGGAGACGATAAGCTCAATAGATGGACAAAAAGGAATACGTCAGAGCGTTGCACAACAGCTACTGACAAAACTGGTTGAGATCCATTGCCAGAAAACTTTATTTTGAAGACGAGAGTTGATTATTTGAAACTTGAAGAATGATAACAATAAAACACAGGATACAAACCAACAGTCATCATTACCCAAACACCCGACCATTTTTACCGCCATTGTTGGTGGGATATTACCGAAAATCCGTCACTTCATAAATCATCATGAGCGACAAATCCAGCAGCTGCAGAAGTAATATCTCCTTTCACATCCGACAATAAACCCCAGGCACTTTGACCAGACTGACAAGAGTTGAAGCGATTTGTTCACATAAACTATGTCTTGTATGCAGTATGGTGTTGGACTTGTTGAGTTTTTTAGACTCTTAACTACCAATAACTAGAAATTCAGACGCCTGCCCGATCTAAACCATCAATGGATTAGCAAATATTATACCTGAAACCTTTTTTATGCAAAAACCTACCACTTAACAATGCACCACAACTTTCCGCTTTTAGTCAATAATGTATAGGTTTCTGTTTTAAGCTGGTGTTGGTGCTTCAGCTGTCCCTTCTTTATGATGGAAATAAGCTGGCAGTTGTCGTTGTCTAGTCATCAAGTGTGACAATCCGGCGAACTATTACTATCTTAACTCATTTTATAAAAAAATACGAAGGGTGGGCTGGTCAGTTTCTGCATACATGAGCCACAAACTTTCACATTAAAAACTCTTAAAAGTAGAGAGGATCAACTTCACTGCACCGGGTTTTATCCCAAATGGCTCGGTCTCTTTCCGCAAGGCGGCCTGTCGAAAGCGTCGCATAAAGCACGGACTCCGTAGCTCCAGCAACGACCCCCAGGAGTCTCAGAGAAAAATGCACTCCTGAACCGAAAGACATAGCCCGGAATCGAACCCACAACCTTCCGAGCGCAAGGTAGGCGGTTTGACTACTTCGCCACGGAGACTCTCACTTTTGTCTTCAAGGAAGTATGTTAAATATGAGGTCTCTAGCAAGCCATGTGGCAACGGAAATACGAAGGCAATTCCCTTGCGCTGACTTTCATTCAATAATATGAGTGCCTGTCGTACTGACGGTGAACTTACCAAGAAATCACAGCCAAAAAATGATGGGTTTGACTGCGATCCTGTAAAAGATATGTAACTAATAAGCTAACTAAAATGAGTCAAGAAAATTCCGACTGTTTGGCCGTGTATATTCCTTCCAAGCATTAATGACAGCTTTGTGAACCGGTTTGGTTAGGGATAGTGTAGTAAAATATGGGTCGGCGGTCAAGGGTTAACACACATCTCGAGACTGGACGTGTTCATCACGTTTTCGCTCCAATGTCGACCGACCCAGACGACGTTCTGGGAGACGTGGTACTGACCACCTCATCAAGCGCCATGATGATCACATCAAATATGATACTGACCACCTCATCAAGCGCCATGATGATCACATCAAATATGATACTGACCATATCATCAAGCGCCATGATGATCACATCAAATATGATACTGACCACATCATCAAGCGCCATGATGATCACATCAAATATGATACTGACCATATCATCAAGCGCCATGATGATCACATCAAATATGATACTGAACCACATCATCAAGCGCCATGATGATCACATCAAAGACATGATACTGACAATATCATCAAGCGCCATGATGATCACATCAAAGACATGATACTAACCATATCATCAAGCGCCATGATAATCACATCAAAGACATGATACTGATACATCGTCAGTCAGTGTACAGACCACAGCGTCAGACGTGATAAAAACCATTTCATCAGACGTCGTACTGACCATATAATCATACGCGATACTGACCATATTGCGATGTGTTATTATGACCGCTGGATCCGTCGAGTGCCGGAACTATCGAATGTGAAAAATGGCTCCATTGTATAACACACCATAAAGTAAAAGGACTCTTCTACACGCCACGAGAAGCATTGAGTCACTAGTTCTAGCCACACATTTGTGTAAACCAATCGGCACTCATTGAATGGGGTTCAGCATGGCCGAATGGATAAGGTCGCGCTATTTTAAACATCCAATGTGTTGATGCCGAGTTAATGGGTCACCCCTTACACCGGACATTTGGACTAAAATGTTGACTTCTCGTCCTTGACTTGGGCAAGTAACCAAGAGGTGACATATAGACAAGCTTTCATAATTATCATCATCATGTGCTGCACTGATAAGCAAGGACAGTCATGGCTGGCCAACTCACACAGTCTTCGGAGTATTGGGTCAGGGCTGGTTTCTTCTCCCGATTATGTTATGTATCCAAACCATTTCAGTATTTATCTCTCTCTGCTTTCCTCTGGCCCTTTTCCCGTCATTATTTCCAGTTGTCACTAAGTTTTTCTAGTTACAAGCACCAGCCGAAGCAGGATTTCTTGTTGTTGTTGTTGTTGTTGTTGTTGTTGTTGTTGTTGTTGTTGTTGTTGTTGTTGTTGTTGTTGTTGTTGTTGTTGTTGTTGTTGTTGGTTGTTGTTGTTAGTTGTTAGACAGCTACAAGGTTAACTAGCTATAGACATCTAAAGACTTTATTTTAAAGGACCCTGTGAGACATTTGAGGCACATGGTGCGCCCCCCACGTTGTATCAACCGGTCTGTGATGTGGTCAATATTACTGCGGTCACTTGTACTTCTCAGGATAGTTCCTGCAGCCCATTTATGACTGGGACGGCTTGATAAACCAGGTCAATGTATTTTTTGTTAATTCGCTCGTAGCTGATTCGAAGCCAGGACCTCCGGGCCAGAAGAAGAACAACGATCAACTACACCACCGCGGCTCCATCCACTAGCTTTAGACTGCTATGTCTGATAAAGGTCAGCGTGGCTGAATGAACAGGAACGCTCGTTCTTATAAATCCGGTGTGCTGATGTTGAGTTTGTGGGTTGAACCCCTACACCAGACAGTTAAACTAAAATGTTGACTTCTCGTCCTTGACTTAGGGACGTAAATTACAAGTACCTATGAAGTCGGGGTGGGTTCATCTGATGGCGAGGGACACTGTTAATAGGGAAAGCTAATCCACACGTAAAATTCAGCCCAGGGTAACTAGAAGTAGTGTGTATGGACTACACTTGAGTTACAAGCGAGCGAGATACTATATATAATATATATATATATATGGCTAGGTGTAGCCGGTTGCACAGCTGGTCGGCTATTGGCGGCTGTACAGCTGCTAAGTTATAGACGGGTGTATGTAGAGATAACACAGAGAACTAAAAGCACTAAAGAACAGATAGCACCATTAACACTTCCATATTTCAGAGACGGGTAATTTCAGAGGCAGCTGTATCACATGCATCTGAACCATGCTGCGAGACATACAATGGAATGTACGTCAACTGAAATCAACCATTACGCGTAAATAAACATAAAGTCTTTTGATATATGTAAATATAAGGGGCTGGGTGGGTGGACAGATGATGTGTGGCACATAGATTATGTGTACGTTCTAACAATATATATATATATAGCAATTGGTATTTCATGCGTGATTTAGTCAACGACGTGCGGGCGGAGTCAGTCTGGCTGAGGTAACAGTAGAAAATTTATGTTACATATCTGAACGTGTGCGTGTATATATGAAGATGGATTGGCATGAGTATTTGTGTGTGTGTGTGTGTGTGTGTGTGTGTGTGTGTGTGTGTGTGTGTGTGTGTGTGTGTGTGTGTGTGTGTGTGTGTGTGTGTGTGTGTGTGTGTGTGGGCGTACGTGCGTGTGTGCGTGTATGTAAGTGAGGGTTGGTGAGTATAACAGTAGACTTGGTCTCTTGTAATAGTATTAATAGTAAAAGTAGTAGCAGTAATAGTAGTATTAGTAATATTGGCTGTAGTAGTAGTAGTAGTAGTAGTAGTAGTAGTAGTAGTAGTAGTAGTAGTAGTAGTAGTAGTAGTAGTCTTAGTAGTAGTAGTAGTAGTAGTAGTAGTAGTAGTTGTTCTTGTTGTTGTTGTTGTTGTTGTTGTTGTTGTTGTAGAAATAGTAGCTGCTGCGGTTGTAGCGAGTGTGGTTAAAATAGTAATAGCAATTTTAGTGTTGGCATCAGGCTTAGTTTTGTATATTGTTGTTGTTATTGTTGTTGTAAAAGAAGTCAGACTTGGAATGGCGAAAGCAAAGCAGAAATTAAACAGTATAATGCATCTGTTGCAAACAGCGGTAAACTACCTGAAGTAAAATTCACGAGAACACACATCTTTCCTGTGCCAACATACATATGTGAGCTGTGGACTATGTCGCAATCACTGCAGGCGATAATCTGGCCGTTGGAACTTAAATGTTACAGAAAATACCTGAGAATAGCACGGGCCAAGAAGAAGAAAGAAATTCACAGTCTGCAAGATGTGAACACCGAAGACAACTGACATATAAACAGCCTGACTCATAAGCAGTATGACTCATAAACAGTCTGACTCATAAGCAGTATGACTCATAAACAGTCTGACTCATAAACAGTCTGACTTAAAGACGGCCTGACTTATAAGCAGACTGACTCATAAACAGTCTGACTAATATACAGGTTGACTAATAAACAGTCTAACCCATAAACAATCTTGCTCATAGACAGTCTGACCCGCAAACAGTCTGACTCATAAACAGCCTGGCTCATAAACGGCGAGGTACCACCAGTCTGCACACCAATAAGCCAGACATGGGACAACGGATACTCACGCAAACCTCAGTCCGGTATGACATCACACTGATGTTGGACAACAGGATGTCTTCATCCGACATACAGGACTTCATGCTGGAGTTCAGAACCATCGAACCCAAGCAAGCATAAACAGCCTGACTCATAAACAGCGCCGTGGCTCGGAAAGTGAAATACTTTGACCATTTTAAACGTTGCTGTAATTTGGAAAGAACAATATAAAATTAAAACTGGTATGTGTGTCTTCTCTGACTATCTTACAGAAGATCAAATGGTTTGGCCATCTCTTAGAATGCAACACCATCAACTACCAGCGCTGAGCCTACATCAAAGACGATCGGATACGAGAACAAGCGGAGCCCCGAGAAGAAATGGATTGACGACATCAAAGACATTGTGCAATCACACGGAATGACACTATCCAGTGCCACACATCGGGCTTCGGGAACCCAAACTACCCATCCCCCCACCCCCTCCCCACGTCGCTTGACGACAGAAGTTAAAGATGATAATGATGATGATTGTTATGTCCTGCTGCAGCCGTAAATTCTCTAATCTTGGGAAAGAACTGGCATAATGCGTGGTTGCTTGAAGAACGCGCAGGGGTCCACCACAAAGAAGATGAATGCTTCTTCGTCTTCTGCGTTCATCCGGAGAGTTTTTTTTTTTTTTTATTCTGACGTGATTGCGTTGTTCCTGTTTACAGCAGATTTCTTCGGGCATTTGTTGGCCGAGTTAACCTTCCCGGGCGTTTCTTAGGACGTTTGACTCTCACTGTTGTGGCGTTATCCCCCATCCCAGCTGTCCCATTTAGAACAGCCGAACACATAACAGTCAGCCCTCAAGGGAAGGCAGGGGCAGACCATGGGCATTCCCCACCATCCAAGGAGGCTTCCATACTTGCAGAGCCGATACATAGCGCTCTGGTACTGGGCTCACCCAAGGGATCGTCACGTCATGCACATGGCTGCTTAGCCTCACTTCCGTATATTGGGCCTTCCGTTCACCACAAGACGAATACAGGACACAGGATTGAGACATATTTTCCACGGGTCATGATGAGTGCGACATTCTGCTAAGGACTTGTTTTTTTTTTTCTTTTTCTTTTTTTTTGGCATATCCTATTTACAGGACATTGCAGTGAAAACCGTCATTTTTCAGCTGCTGTTAATGTCTTGGCAAGCTTTACGTTCAGTACTTTGCCATTGCTTTCTGAACGACGCGATCCGCTGTCGAATCTCGCTCAGCTGAATTTCGTACGTGGGTATACGGGATTACGAACAGCGTCCTTAACGCCTTTGCCAGGGAGTCCGGCAACCTGCTGCATGGTGACAATTTTGTTCTTGTGTTGGTATGGTTTGTTTATCTGCGTGTTTAGTTGTGCTTGTCTCTATGTCTGTCTCTGTCAATCTTCTGGTTTCTCATTCTGTCAGTTATTCTGTCTGTCGACAACGGTCAGTTTCCAAGAGCACAAATACAGATAATGACTTTCTTTGGATAGACAGACTTCCACAGGCATGCATGCTGCAGGATTGAAAATGATCATGTGTCTCTTTGTCTGCCTGTCTGTCTGTCAACCTGTTTGTTTCTTATTCTATCTGTCTATCTGTCTCCGTCTTTCAATTCTACCTATCTATCTATCTGCATCAACTCTTTCAATTCTACCTATCTATCTATCTGCATCAACTCTTTCAATTTTATCTGTCTATCCAGCTATCTATCTCAATTAACTCTTTGAATTATATCTGTCTATCCATAAATTTCCATCAACTCTCTGTCCATCTATCTGCATCAACTCTTTCAATTCTATTAGTCTATCCGTCTTATCTATGTCTCCATCAACTCTTTCAATCCTATTAGTCTATGCGTCCGTCAATCTCTACCAACTCTTCCCATGTTACCTGTTATGACAGGTAACAACGTTCATTCAATAGACTTTCATTGGAGACATCTGCAGTCCATAGAACTGCCATGGACACGATCACTCCGATAACAGTTCCCATCTTGCATGAATGACATTTGGTCAAGGATGGCAACAATTATCTGGCCGATACAAGACTCATGTTGCAGTATCGACCCAGTTTGCCAGTTTGACAGCCCTGACAGAAGCCGTCATGAAGCCACCCATCTGTAACGTTCAACAACCTGGTATCAGCAACTGCATTGATGTGTGACAATTCCCCATTGTGCCACACAATTGAACGGAGATAGCGTTTCCCGTTCACCTGATCCTGGTAGTTTTACCACAACCTTCATATGCAAACAGCCAGCACGCGCTCATGTTCCCAGTCCTTTGATGTCTACGATCCGCACGTCCGAAGCCTGGTTAATAGTTCGGCATAAAATTAAGCGAAATCCAGCTTTGCGGGGGTTGTGACGTGGCAGAGCGCGTTCGCTCCGTTAACCCGGTACCTAATGAGGTGCAATGTCATTATCCACCTCATACCGCGTTAATTTGAACGAGCTCTTGCTTTGACATCTGTTTCCTGAACTCCAGTCTGCAAACGTTCGTTTCATTTTCCTTTCTGCTGGAGTCCTTATCCTGTAATGTAACACAGCAATCAATGTGTAAGTTCTTAACTAATACAATACCGAAGGATAACATATCGCCAAATGTTACCACCCATTTAGACAGAAGGACGATATATCGCCTTACTAGGGTCAAAGTGTTATTTGTTTCGTTTTGCCGTATCTTCATCAATTTTAATGTTCAGTGAACGGAATTTTACTTTGCAATATTTGTTCAGTTGATTGTGCACCATGTTTGGTCCGAACCTTCTTTTTTATTTGGCACCGAATCAGTTAATAATTATTCCGTTCTTCTTTGGGTCACCTGGTGCTTCATTCCTTGTAATACAACAAAAAAGATGATTGATTGATTGATTGATTGATTGATTGATTTAGGAACCGACATCACAGCATTCGGGGCATTCTCATAAGCGCTCCGTCCCCATCCTCAGCAGCCAGCGAAGAGTTCCAACCCCAGTTGTACCAGTAGCAATCTGATTATATGTGCGTCTCGCCTTTCCTCTAAGCGTCGAGCATCGGCCAGATCAACTCGTCACTCCTCGCTGTCGCATTCTTGCCAGACCATGGTGATCCATTTGCTCCCCCGAGGTGTACACGTGCTCCCACAAGGCCGCAACCTCGTCTGCCTTATCATGCATCAATACTCCACCAAGTTTTTCCGAGACAGCCAATCTGTCTGCCTGTTCATTCCCCAACACACCAGCATGCCCCGGAGAAAATATCCAGACGATTTAGGTACCGGGTTAACGGGGCGAAAGCGCTGCCACATGACAACCCCCGCAAAGCTGGATTTCGCTTAATCTTTTTTGTTTGGCACCGAATCAGTTAATGATCATTCCGGTCTTCTTTTGGGTCTCCTGGTGTTTCATTCCTTGTAATACAACAACAAAGAACGACGATACATAGCAAGAAGTCGATGTTGTCAAAAGAATCAAAGAAACCCAAAGTGATCTGCTCCCAAACGGCCGGAGGCAGACTTCGAACCCTGCATGCTGAGCTCGTAATTTACGTCAAGGAAGAGAAGTCAACATTTTAGTCAAGCTGACCGCTGTAGGAGTTGAACCCGCTACCTCGGCTACCCGCGATCCGGGCTTAGATCCGGTGTGTCTATAGCCGTGCACTGACTTAC
Source organism: Cepaea nemoralis (assembly GCA_014155875.1). Lineage (NCBI taxonomy): Eukaryota > Metazoa > Mollusca > Gastropoda > Stylommatophora > Helicidae > Cepaea > Cepaea nemoralis. The sequence goes on along the minus strand of JACEFZ010022467.1, from coordinate 538,688 downwards.
ATGCTACGGAGTCGACAAGAGGTTAGTGGGTCCGCCTCTGGCTTAAACAGTGCGGGTAAGTCTTATGTTGTTGACTGTTTGTGTACAAGTCTCAGGGAGACCGTGTGTTGTTGACTGTGTACAAGTCTCGGAGAGACCGTGTGTTGTTGACTGTGTATGTACAAGACTCGGAGAACCCGTATGTTGTTTACTGGATGTGTACAAGTCTCAGATAATCCGTATGTTGTTGATTGTTTGTGTACAAGACTAGGGGAACCTTATGTTGTTGACTGTTCGTATACAAGACTCGGCGAATCCGCGCGCTCACGCCACACACGTTAAAAACCACTGGACAGGAAATGGACAGGAACAGGCCAAAAAAGGGCACTGCCGGGTACAAATTGTCAATTAAGAAAAGTCACACAAAAATGTTGTGACTTACTGGCAGTAAACACGTTTCACATTTCCCCGACACAGCGAGTCGAGGGCTCAAAATATGCCGCAGACGATTTCGAAGTAGACTGTCTTGCGTTGATTTCGATGTTATGGGTGTCAGTCGTTCAAAAAGGGATGACATCCCACTGAACGCAGAAATTGCCTAGTCAATCAGAAAAAGGCACACACAAAATGCTAGGATTGATTGCCACGTTCAGTGAAGGACAGGCCACTAGCTTTAACTAAAACAAATCTGTATATCATGTGTGATTGTTGTGTACACAACGTAGATCCCCGCCGGTGATGTGTAGATACACCTTGTGTGACCTGTGGATTGTTGTGTACACAACGTGGAAACACCGCCGGTGATGTGTAGATACACCTTGTGTGACCTGTGGATTGTTGTGTACACAACGTGGAAACCCGCCGGTGATGTGTAGATATACCTTGTGTGACCTGTGGATTGTTGTGTACACAACGTGGATACCCGCCGGTGATGTGTAGGTACACCTTGTGTGACCTGTGGAAGGAGACTGCAGCACTTACAGAAACATACATCATCATCATCCAGTGCCTAGCCGGATGACTTAGTCTATCATGCCTCTCCGATCTCCGACAGCATGGATCGGTTCATGTGTTAACTTCCTTCCGTGCCACCACAAAATGTTATCAAGGATTTTCTCACACTGTTTTCCTATATCGTGCTTTCCATAAATCTTTCCGGTTCTCACAACATGTTTCAGATTTTGTCTCATCATAATGTGGCCAAAATATAATAACTGCTTCTTTTTGATATTTTTGATAAGTTGTCATTGCCACTTAGCCTCCCTGAAAATGTCCAGATTGCTCATTTTGGCTGTCCAATGATTCTTTTAGCATTCTTCTATAAAACCACATCTCCAAGGCTTCCATGGAATTTTTTCGCCTTTTACTAATTGTCCAGTATTTGCAGTCGTATATAACATGCGTGAAATCATTTTCTAACTTCCAAGGACAATGACTTATTGCATAAAATGTTTGATAGAATTCAGTTTGTGCTTGTCATTTTCTGTTCTTTATCTCTGTGATGCATCTTCAATCTGATGTTATCCATGTGCCTAGATATTTGAATTTCTGCACTTTAATTGTACATTTAGGAGCAATCTGGTTCTTTGATACCACCATGACGTCGGTCTTTCTATTATTCAAGCTAAGGCCCTTTTTTCACTTTCCACAACAACTGTATCTTTCATTTTCTGTATTTCCTTTAGACTTGTTGCGGTGTAGCCTACGTTATTCATATTAGGTCCACCAGTTAGGATCTCTGGCATATTTCCTGCCTCATCTAATCTCATCTCATCTCATCTCATCTCATGTGTGTATATCTCATACGTGTGTATGTGTGTGTGTAAGTGTGTGTGTGTATGTATGTGTGTGTGTGTATGTATGTGTATGTTCGTGATTGTATGTGTATATGTTTGTGTGGGTATGTGTGCATGCATGGAATGTATACAACGGAGTATGTATTTGTATGTTATTGAGAGTGTGTATATCTGTGAGAGTTTATGCAAATGATATAAGTATGGATGCAAGTATGAGTGCGTGTGTGTTTATGAATGTACGTGTGTCTGCCTGTCTCATTACATGGTAATATGCATTGTTTATATTTACAAAATCCACTTGACAATGGGTTTTTTTCCTATGTGAATGTGACATGCACAATTGATGAATGACAGATGAGTGATTTGAAGGGCCGAATGTAAGACGGGCCTGCGTGCCCAATTTGTTACCCTTTGAAAATAAAGATCATTCGTTCGTTCATTCCTCTTGTACATTGCGGTGAAGCATAAATAAACAGCGGGAGACAGCGGGGGTTCATGTATCGATATTCCCATGGACTTTAGCTATTCTCTCTGTCCATCGTTTACGTGGTCGGCTTCTTCCTCTGCTTCCATTTGGTCTGTACATCATTGCTTGTTGTGGTATGCTGCTAGTTGGTAACCTAGTTATATGACCGAATCATTTTCTGTAGATCTTATTATATTTTCACTGCAGAGATCAGCGTGGGAGAATGGATAAGGGCGCTCATTCTTAAACAGCCAGTGCACTGATGCCGAGTTAACGGGTTCAACCCCCTACATCGGTCAGTTGGACTAAAATGTTGACTTCTCGTCCTTGACTTGGGGCGTAAATTGCAAGTACCTCTGAATTCAGAGTGGGTTCACCTGATGGCGAGGGCACTGGTAATTGGGAAAGCTAATCGACACGCAAGCAATCAGCCCGGTGTACTAGAATCAGGTGTTTGGACTACGCTTGAGTACAAAGCCAGCCAGCATATTAAATAAACGTTCACTTTACATCCGTGCGCCATAAAGATACTCCTGTGCAAACCAAGCCAAACATGTCTCAATTGGCTAGTGTGTCCTTTGATATCTGCTTCATTCCCTCTCCTGACTTCCGCTTTATTCTCTAGAATCTAGCCCCCAAATTGTTCTTCCTTGGCGTACTCTTTTGTCCATGGGATGATCTGACTTGACAGGAAGCCGAACAAATCTCTCAGGGCCAGAAACACACGTCAGTGAACCAGGTTGGACATTGGAGCTCTAAACCGACAGGGCGGAATGACTCCGCGTTCTAGAATGGTGGAAATTATAACATGACTGACCGGAATGCGTCTTGGCCTGTGATTGGATTTGATGGGCGATAGAGATCGGCAGATCCTTTCCCGACAATCAAAACAGTCTGCCTTCCGTGTGTGTTCATACGAGTTGGCTTTCAGGTGTCAGTCGAGCGTTCACAACTACCTATAGTGAGAAGTCTACCTCCCTGCCGCCTTCTCTCTCTTTCTTTCTGTCTTTATAATTTTTGCCTTTATAATGCATATTTTTTATATTATTGCTGTTCTCTGATAACCTTGAATGATGTGTGAATGAAATAATGTACGAAAGAGAGTGATAGAAGGGCAGAATGTTAGACGGGCCTGCGTGCCCAATTCTTAACCTTTTGAAAATAAAGTTTGTTCGTTCGTTTGTCTCTCTCTCTCTCTCTTTCTGTCTCTCTCTCTCTGTCTCTCTCTCTCTTTCTCTTTCTGGCTTTCACGAGCGCTGTCTCTCTCTCTCTCTCTCTCTCTCTCTCTCTCTGTCTCTCTGTCTGTCTGTCTGTCTGTCTGTCTGTCTGTCTGTCTGTCTGTGCGTGCGTGTAGGTAGGTAGACAGGTAGGTAGGTAGGTAGGTGTGTGTGTCTGTCTGTCTGTGCGTGCGTGCGTATATATGTCCGTACGTAGTTACGGAGGGACGGGGGGACAGACGGAAGGACGCACGCACACACATATACACACACACACACACACACACACACAGATCCACCCAATATGCAGGCGAATACATTTCATATGCCTGTATTCCCCCCTCCTCCGATGTGTCTCCACCTTGCCGCGGTGGAAGGGGGGGGCGGGCTTGAGTGTCCCAGTGACCCCAAGCGCCATACCGATGGATATAGATCTACATGTCGGACAGCCCTTGAGATAGGGACCATACTAAAAGAGACACAACCTGCTGCTCTGTAGGTAGACTGAGGATAGCAGTCAAAAGCTCAAATCAGGTGCACGAAGCCATTAATACTTGGTCCAGTACACATACCTTAAGGCTACCATCTGAGGGGTATGGCTGAACGCCTCTAAGCCACTAACCCCTAGATGTGAGAGCCGGGCCGAAACCCACATACTACAAAACGGAGGTGAGATGCTGAGCACGCTACATGCTTAGTTCAGATACTTGTTCCCCCTCTGCTGTGCGTCCACCTTGACGAGGTAGAGGGGCTTGAGCGTTCCAATGACCCCAAGAGCTATGCCGACGGTAGCACAGCTACTGGTAGGGTCACCCATGTCGGACAGGTCAAGGGCGAGGGACCAGACGAAGTGACGCACAAACCTGCTGCCTTGTAGGTAGACTGGGGACAGTCAAAGGCTAGGGAAAGCATCCCGAACAAATGCTTGTCGAAATCGGATGTACTGAGCCACAGGCTTGACAAAGAAGTGCAACGTAACTTTATCATTTCATGATGCCACAGATGAAAATTAATCGTTATGGTGCTAATCCCGTGAAGTCCCATCAGGCGGTGATAGTGCCGGGCCCCCTGCCTCGAGGGGGTCCACCCATGACTACTGGTGGTCACCTTCCCCTGTGCTGTGGAGTCAAGGCACAGAGGAGTAGGTTAAGAGCTATTGACCAAACACCCCGGACACTCAACATACTACAATGGAATGCAGAAGGAGTTTATAACAAGAAAGCCTCCCTAACACAGCGTCTTCATAAAGATAGAATAGATGTGGCATGCATTCAAGAGACACACCTCAACGCCAATCGCACATTTTCAGTCGAGGGATATCAGGCCACACGTTTCGACCGCGAAGGACACAAAGGAGGAGTTGTAATACTTACACGAAATACAATACCTTGCAGCGAAGTATCTGTGATCTCTGACAACCAAACGGAAATTATAGGTGTTGATATAATGATAAAGGACGTGAAAATAAGAATTTACAATCTATATAGCCCGGCAGATAAGGATCTTACACTCTCAAACATGGAAATAACTGACACAAATTGCATTGTTGTCGGAGACTTTAATAGCCGTTCAGAAAGATGGGGATACCCAGATACTGACAAAAGAGGAGATGAAGTGGAGGACTGGGAAATAGACTCAAATCTCCATCTACTTCAACAAAGCGGATGACACACCGAGCTTCTACTCCAGAAGATGGATTACCACTTCTACTCCAGACTTAGCTTTCTGCACAGGAGACATCCTCCACAAAATCGATCGCCATGTGCTGGACCAATTAGCAGGTAGTGACCACAGACCAATCAAGCTTGTAATAAATATGGAGTATGTTCCACAGGAGCAAAAGCCTTTGCCCCGTTGGAATTACAAACGAGCAGATTGGGACAGATTTGCCATACTAACAGACACATATTGTGAAAACATAAATACACGATATGGCAACATGAAGCAAATGGTGGAAAGTCTAAACAGAGCAATAATACAGGCGGCCACTGAGTCTATTCCAAGAGGAGCGAGGAAAAATTACAAACCATACTGGACTGAAGAACTACAAATTTTGGAGGACAAAGTTGAAGATGCTAGGAAGACCGCGGAGAGAGAACAAACAACTGAAGCGAACATCTCTCTCAAAGCCATCTCAGCAAAATATAAAAGAACAGTAAATCAAACAACAAGAGATTGTTGGAGGAAAAAAACAGAAAACCTGAATTTTGACAGGGATGGAAACAAACTATGGAAACTAGTGAAAGCCATGAACAATGAAGGACCTAGAAAGAAACAAATAACAATTAAACAAGGAAATGCCTTGCTTACAGGAAAAAAGGCTGCAAATGCACTAATGGAACACTATGCCAGTGCAAACCACATTGATATTACAGCCGAACAGAAGAAAGCAATCAAAGATAAACAGATACATCATAGATATACAGAGACAGCAGCAGAATATATGATGGCAAATCTAACAATGGTAGAAATGGAACAGGCAATGAATACCCTAAAAAAGAAGACATCACCAGGAAAGGATGGAATCACAAATGAAATGCTAATAGGACTAGGCACTAAGGCAAAAAAGAAACTACTAGCAGTCCTAAATTACAGCTGGAAGAGGGGAATAGTCCCACAGGCATGGAAGGAAGCTATACTAATACCAGTCCCAAAGAAAGGAAAAGACCTGGAAGAACCAAATGGCTATCGACCTATCAGTCTTCTTAGCTGTGTAGGAAAATTAATGGAACGCATTATCAATGGCAGGCTAACATGGCATCTGGAAGAAAACCAACTCTTAACACCTCACCAAGCAGGATTCAGAAAGTACAGATCCACTGAAGATCAAATAACCTATATAGCTCAGGAAATAGAGGATGCCTTCCAAGAGAAAAAGCACACACTAGCAGGTCTGGATAGATTTAGAAAAAGCATTTGATAAAGTATGGAAGGAAGGACTGAAAGTAAAACTAGCAAAAAATGCATGTTTGTGGGAAAATGTACAAATGGATCAGCCACTACCTTGAGAACAGAACTGCCAGGACAAAAGTACAAGGACAAACCAGCAAAATGATGCTGTTGGAGCAAGGTGTCCCCCAAGGAGGAGTTCTTTCACCAACATTATTCCTAGCATATATAAACGACATCACGGAAAATTTTCCAGCCAGAGTACACACATCATCCTTTGCAGATGACCTAGCCATATGGACATCTGAAGAATATATTAGTACAGCTAACAGCAGAATACAGCAAGCCCTATTAGCGCTAGAGGACTGGTCAAAATCATGGCTAGTGAAGATAAGTGAGGAGAAAACAACATGCACAGTGTTCTCCCTCTCAACTAAAACTCAGCAACCTAAGCTGGTATTGAATGGAAAAATATTGCGCCATGAAGAAAATCCAAACTATCTAGGAGTCACCTTTGATCGTCGCCTGACATGGAAGACACAGGTTGAGAAAAATCGAACAAGAGCAAGGCAAAGAATGGCAATCATGAAAAAGCTTGCTGGTACAACAGTGGGGAGCAGATGAGAAAGTTCTCAAGAAGTTATATACTGGACGGGTGAGGCCAGTACTGGAATATGGCATTGCAGCTTGGGCAACAGCAGCTAAGTCAAACTTTAACAAAATAAGTAGAGTCCAAAATCAAGGAATGCGAATCATAACTGGAAGCCTGAAGACAACGCCTATTAATGAATTAGAAAAGATCACTTGTTTACAACCAATGCAGGATAGAAGAGATAGCAGAGCCCAGCAACAAGCTGAAAAATTTAGAAGATTGACAGACCACCCTATGTATAAAAGGTTTAGTGGTTTTGGAAAGGGAAGACTGAAGCGTAGCAACTTTGTAGAAACTGCAAAACGAAAGATTAGGGCAGATCCCATACTTAACATATCAACAGTCAAACCCATTTACAATGCAGACAAGTTCCCAGCTTGGAGACAGCAGCAACTGCCTGAGATGATAGAAAACATTCCTGGTATTGAGAAAAAGAACACTCAGCATGAAACCGAAAGAAGAGAAATAACCCTAAACTACATAAAAGAACATTACCCAAGCAGGAATTGGACCCATGCATATACAGATGGATCAGCCAAAAATTCAGTAGAGAGGAAATGGAGGAGGAGGAATTCTCCTAAATTTAAAAAATGGAGTGAAAAAAACACATTCAAGTGGCAACTGGAAAGTTTTCAAGTAACTTCAAAGCGGAGGTAGAGGCTCTGAAAACTGCAGCAGAAATGCTCTTGATGGAGGAAAATAAAGAGAAGCAAATAGCTATCTTCACAGATGCAAAGTCAGCTGTCTCAATACTGAAGAGCAATAACAGCACAGAACTAACTGACCTAAGAGCAGCACTCCATGGTCTATGCCAGAAATCCAAAAAGTTGTAATACAGTGGATCCCATCACATTGCAGTATACCTGGAAACTGAAGAGGCTGACAGACTGGCAAAAGAGGGCGGACGACTACCACAGCCTGACATAGACATAACCTATAATGAGGCAAAGAGGTTGATAAAAAGCACTTATAGAACCAAATGGGAATCAGAGCATCCAGGCCATCAGAAGGATGATGCATATTACAAACTCGACCGAAGAGAACAAGTAGCAATCTTCAGACTCCGCACAGGACATAACAGGCTGAAATACCACTTGTTCAATAAACTAAAGATAGGAGATACCGATGAATGTAATTGTAGAACTGGAAAAATGACAGCAAAACACTTGCTGCAGGATTGCCCAACGTATGCAGAACAGAGAAAGATATTTTGGCCCACACCTGCTTCATTTGAGGACAAGCTCTATGGAGATATCAACAAGCTCAAGTTGACCGCAGCTTACTTTAACTACATTCAGGTTGACATTTAAAGGTGCATGAAGACCCAGAGGCATGAAATGGAATATTGCTTGGATAGCAAATCCATTATGTGGAAAGTCCGAATCGAAAGCTCACTGTGTGGATGTCATCTGCAGACTGCATACTTCTGGTTTCCGGAAGAACAGCCTATGGTGAACGGAAGGCCCAATATACGGAAGTGAGGCTAAGCAGCCATGTGCAGGACGTGACGATTCCTTGGGTGAGCCCAGTACCAGAGCGCTATGTATCGGCTCTGCAAGTATGGAAGCCTCCTTGGATGGCGGGGAATGACATGGTCTGCCCCTGCCTTCCCTTGAGGGCTGACCAGGATCTTTGGCTGTTCTATATGGGCCAGCTGGGATGGGGGATAACACCACAACAGTGAGTCAAACGTCCTAAGAAACCCCCGGGAAGGTTAACCCGGTCAACAAATGCCCGCAGAAGTCGGATGTGTCGGCCTAACGGCGCAAGAACGCAGCTCTGCTGTAAACAGGCACAACGCAATCACATCCGGAAAAAAAAAAAAAAACAACTCCGGATGATCGCAGAAGAAGAAGAAGAAACAAACAAATAACAATTAAACAAGGAAATGCCTTGCTTACAGGAAAAAAGGCTGCAAATGCACTAATGGAACACTATGCCAGTGCAAACCACATTGATATTACAGCCGAACAGAAGAAAGCAATCAAAGATAAACAGATACATCATACATATACAGAGACAGCAGCAGAATATATGATGGCAAATCTAACAATGGAAGAAATGGAACAGGCAATGAATACCCTTAAAAAGAAGACATTACCAGGAAAGGATGGAATCACAAATGAAATGCTAATAGGACTAGGCACTAAGGCAAAAAAGAAACTACTAGCAGTCCTAAATTACAGCTGGAAGAGGGGAATAGTCCCACAGGCATGGAAGGAAGCTATACTAATACCAGTCCCAAAGAAAGGAAAAGACCTGGAAGAACCAAATGGCTATCGACCTATCAGTCTTCTTAGCTGTGTAGGAAAATTAATGGAACGCATTATCAATGGCAGGCTAACATGGCATCTGGAAGAAAACCAACTCTTAACACCTCACCAAGCAGGATTCAGAAAGTACAGATCTACTGAAGATCAAATAACCTATATAGCTCAGGAAATAGAGGATGCCTTCCAAGAGAAAAAGCACACACTAGCAGTCTGGATAGATTTAGAAAAAGCATTTGATAAAGTATGGAAGGAAGGACTGAAAGTAAAACTGCAAAAAATGCATGTTTGCGGGAAAATGTACAAATGGATCAGCCACTACCTTGAGAACAGAACTGCCAGGACAAAAGTACAAGGACAAACCAGCAAAATGATGCTGTTGGAGCAAGGTGTCCCCCAAGGAGGAGTTCTTTCACCAACATTATTCCTAGCATATATAAACGACATCACGGAAAATTTTCCAGCCAGAGTACACACATCATCCTTTGCAGATGACCTAGCCATATGGACATCTGAAGAATATATTAGTACAGCTAACAGCAGAATACAGCAAGCCCTATTAGCGCTAGAGGACTGGTCAAAATCATGGCTAGTGAAGATAAGTGAGGAGAAAACAACATGCACAGTGTTCTCCCTCTCAACTAAAACTCAGCAACCTAAGCTGGTATTGAATGGAAAAATATTGCGCCATGAAGAAAATCCAAACTATCTAGGAGTCACCTTTGATCGTCGCCTGACATGGAAGACACAGGTTGAGAAAAATCGAACAAGAGCAAGGCAAAGAATGGCAATCATGAAAAAGCTTGCTGGTACAACGTGGGGAGCAGATGAGAAAGTTCTCAAGAAGTTATATACTGGACGGGTGAGGCCAGTACTGGAATATGGCATTGCAGCTTGGGCAACAGCAGCTAAGTCAAACTTTAACAAAATAAGTAGAGTCCAAAATCAAGGAATGCGAATCATAACTGGAAGCCTGAAGACAACGCCTATTAATGAATTAGAAAAGATCACTTGTTTACAACCAATGCAGGATAGAAGAGATAGCAGAGCCCAGCAACAAGCATGAAAAATTTAGAAGATTGACAGACCACCCTATGTACTAACAGATTTAAGTGGTTTTGGAAAGGGAAGACTGAAGCGTAGCAACTTTGTAGAAACTGCAAAACGAAAGGATTAGGTCAGATCCCTATTACTTAACATATCAACAGTCAAAGCCCATTACAATGCAGACAAGTTCCCAGCTTGGAGAACAGCAGCAACTGCCTGAGATGATAGAAAACATTCCTGGTATTGAGAAAAAGAACACTCAGCATGAAACCGAAAGAAGAGAAATAACCCTAAACTACATAAAAGAACATTACCCAAGCAGGAATTGGACCCATGCATATACAGATGGATCAGCCAAAAATTCAGTAGAGAATGGAGGGGAGAAATGGAGGAGGAATTCTCCTAAATTTAAAAAATGGAGCGAAAAAAACACATTCAATGGCAACTGGAAAATTTTCAAGTAACTTCAAAGCGGAGGTAGAGGCTCTGAAAACTGCAGCAGAAATGCTCCTGATGGAGGAAAATAAAGAGAAGCAAATAGCTATCTTCACAGATGCAAAGTCAGCTGTCTCAATACTGAAGAGCAATAACAGCACAGAACTAACTGACCTAAGAGCAGCACTCCATGGTCTATGCCAGAAATCCAAAAAAGTTGTAATACAGTGGATCCCATCACATTGCAGTATACCTGGAAACGAAGAGGCTGACAGACTGGCAAAAGAGGGCGGACGACTACCACAGCCTGACATAGACATAACCTATAATGAGGCAAAGAGGTTGATAAAAAGCACTTATAGAACCAAATGGGAATCAGAGCATCCAGGCCATCAGAAGGATGATGCATATTACAAACTCGACCGAAGAGAACAAGTAGCAATCTTCAGACTCCGCACAGGACATAACAGGCTGAAATACCACTTGTTCAATAAACTAAAGATAGGAGATACCGATGAATGTAATTGTAGAACTGGAAAAATGACAGCAAAACATTTGCTGCAGGATTGCCCAACGTATGCAGAACAGAGAAAGATATTTTGGCCCACACCTGCTTCATTTGAGGACAAGCTCTATGGAGATATCAACAAGCTAAAGTTGACCGCAGATTACTTTAACTATATACAGGTTGACATTTAAAGGTGCATGAAGACCCAGAGGCATGAAATGGAATATTGCTTGGATAGCAAATCCATTACGTGGAAAGTCCGAATCAAAAGCCCACTGTGTGGGCTTCATAAAAAGGTGGAAAAGTGTCCTAGTGGCACGAAATGGAATATTGCTTGGATAGCAAATCCATTACGTGGAAAGTCCTGAATCAAAAGCCCACTGTGTGGGCTTCATAAAAGGTGGAAAAGTGTCCTAGTGGCACGAAATGGAATATTGCTTGGCTAGCAAATCCATTACATGGAAAGTCCGAATCGAAAGCTCACTGTGTGGATGTCATCTGCAGACTGCATACTTCTGGTTTCCGGAAGAACAGCCTATGGTGAACGGAAGGCCCAATATACGGAAGTGAGGCTAAGCAGCCATGTGCAGGACGTGACGATTCCTTGGGTGAGCCCAGTACCAGAGCGCTATGTATCGGCTCTGCAAGTATGGAAGCCTCCTTGGATGGCGGGGAATGCCCATGGTCTGCCCCTGCCTTCCCTTGAGGGCTGACCAGGATCTTTGGCTGTTCTATATGGACCAGCTGGGATGGGGGATAACACCACAACAGTGAGAGTCAAACGTCCTAAGAAACCCCCGGGAAGGTTAACCCGGTCAACAAATGCCCGCAGAAGTCGGATGTGTCGGCCTAACGGCGCAAGAACGCAGCTCTGCTGTAAACAGGCACAACGCAATCACATCCGGAAAAAAACTCCGGATGAACGAAGAAGAAGAAGAAGATACTTGTTCGAAGGCTCTCAGCTGGGGGGATATGAGGGGTCCCCAGATGAGAGGGCCTGGCCGTCTCTCGCTCACTGATGGCCCGAGGTAAGGTGCTGAGCCGGCAGCACATGTAGCCTACCTCGTGAGCGAGTACTAAAGGTAGAAAAGCTCCCCCAGTCGCACAAAATGGTTACGGAAAATGTCTATATCTATACTCATAGAGTGAGTGCAGTAAAAGGTGAAAAACGTCTCATTAACACGAAATGGAACGCTTGGCTAGCGAATCCATTGCGTGGAAATCCGAAGCTAAAACTTACCGTCGTCCGCAGACTGTCTGTTCCTGGTTTTTGCGGGGAGCGGCGAGTGGCTAACGAAATACCCAATATATGGAAGTGAGGAATTAAAGCAGCCATGAGCAGGATATGGCGATTCCTCGGGTGAGCCCAGTGTCAGAGCAATATGTGCCGGCTCTGCAATTATGGAAGCCTCCTTGGATAGCGGGGAATGCCTATGGTCTACCCCTGCCTTCCCTTGAGGGTTGACCGTGATGTCTTTGACCGTTATACCTTGACCAAATGAGATGAAGGCGACACCACAACGGTAAAAGTCTAACGTGCCTCGAAACCGTAGAAAGGCTAACCTCGTTAAAAATGCCCGCCGAAGACGGAAGTGCCATCCTACGGGTGGCAAAATAAAAATTGGCACTACGCAATTAGGTCCCAGTGAAATGTCTTTCGTGCTAAGAACAGCTCTGACTACCTAGTTTTCCGAATGCCTATCGTGTCCGGAAAAGCTCTGACTAGCTAGTTTTCCGAGTGTCCGTTGTGCCCGGAACAGCTCTGACACCGCAATGTACAAGAGGAATGAACGAACGAATGATCTTTATTTTCAAAGGGTAACAAATTGGGCACATGTCCGAATCGAAAACTTGCTGAGTGGATACCATCTGCAGACCAGTCTGGTTTGTGCGGGAAAGGCCCATGGTGAACGAAATGCCCAATACATTGAAGTGAGAAATTAAAGCAGTCATGAGCAGGACGTGACGATTCCCTCGGTGAGCCCAGCACCAGGGAGCTATGTGTCGGCCCTACAACTACGGAAGCCACCCTGGATGGCGGAAAATGCCATGGACTGTCCCTGCCTTTCCTTGAGGGTTGATCGTGAAGCATTCGACCGTTCCAACTTGACCTGCTGGGATGTGGACGGCACGACAAAAGTGAGAGTCCCACAGGAATGCTAACCTGTCAAAAATGCACACAAAATGTCGGATGTGTTGGCCTAAGGGTTTCGGCCCAAGGGTGCCTAAACAGACAAACCGCAATCACATCTGAAAAAACACTTCGGATGAACGCAAAGAAGAAGAAAATATGCCTGTATTTGTCTGCCTTTTCGTTTCTGTTTATTTCTTTATAATAAAAAGAAAACACAACAACGAAAAAGTCTTAAAGCTCGAGAAGATCGACTTCACTGCCTCGCGTTTTATCCCATAATGGCTCGGTCTCATTCTGCACGGCGGCCTGCCGAAAGTGTCATACAAAGCACGAATTTCTTAGTTCCAGCGACGACACCCAGGAGTCTCAGAGAAAAATGCACTCGTGAAACGAAAGACGTAGCTCAGAATCGAATCCATAACCTCCAGAGCGCGAAGCAGACGGCTTGACGACTTCGCCACGGAGACTTCCACAACAACACAACAACAACGCAACTGAATCCATCAACTGATCCAGGAGTGTAGGGGAACCATGATGGAAGAATCAACTGATCCAGGATTGTAGAGGAACCGCGATGGAGATATCTTTTCCAGGATTGTAGGGGAATCAATATGTAGACATTAACTGATCTAGGAATGTAGGGGAACCAAGATGGATGTATCAACCTATCCAGGATTGTAGGGGAAACACGATGGGGGCATCAACTGATCCAGGATTGTAGGGGAATCAATATGTAGACATTAACTGATCCAGGACTGTAGAGGAACCAAGATGGATGTAGCAACCTATCCAGGATTGTAGGGGAACCAAGATGGAGGCATCAACTGATCTAGGATTGTAGGGGAACCATGATGGAAGTATCAACTGATCCAGGATTGTAGGGGAACTACGATGGAAGTATCAACCGATCCAGGATTGTAGGGGAACTACGATGGACACATCAACTGATCCAGGATTGTAGGGGAAACACGATGGACACATCAACTGATCCAGGATTGTAGGGGAAACACGATGGACACATCAACTGATCCACGATTGTAGGTGAACCATTATGGAAGAATCAACACCCACTGTCCCGACAATACAAATAAGTTGTCCCGAAGTAGTTTCTCGCTATGGGTCTGTGATGTTATAGCGCCATCACATTCTGTGGAACTGAGAGCAAGGGGAAATAGGTGATCAGTCTTTCCCTAACATTGATAAGCGACGAGCCCGCGTCCGACCGTGTTCATTACATTACCAGAGCAGCTCGCTATCAACTTCTCTAACGCCCGCTAACAAGCGGTGGGAACGATTAGTTGTGTGACTCTTCCCTGGCTGTTGAACGAGGGAACGGATCACGTATAGGAATGTCGTGAGTGGATTGATGTCGGTTCTTAGTTCAACTCAACTCATGCTACTGGGTATACGGGACTAGCCTCATATTTTAATAGATCAACCGGCACTCCAAGGATGAAGTGGGCAATATCGTTTTGGGAAGAAATATGGGAGAGAGAGAGAGAGAGAGAGAGAGAGAGAGAGACAGAGAGAGAGAGAGAGAGAGAGAGAGAGAGAGAGAGAGAGAGAGAGAGAGAGAGAGAGTGGCTGACTGACTGACTGACTACTGACTAATTTATTGACTGACAGACAGAGAGACAGACTGACTGATTAACTGACTGACAGATACACAGAATGACTCTGACTGACTGACTGTCTGACTGACTGACTGTCTGACTGACTGACTGGTTGACTTCCTGACTGACTATCTGACCGACTGACTTCCTTACTGACTGACTGACTTCCTTACTGACTGACTGATTTGTTGACTAACTTACTGACTGAATGAATGAATGTATGAATAAATGAATAGCAGACAGCCAGAGACAGACACAACGATATACAAACAATTCCACACACTGACAACAGGAAAGAGAGGCAGACAGACAGATCAGCCCATAGATCGTAACAACACACACACACACAGTCGACAACCACATAGACAGACAGGCATACACGCAGCTTGACAGACACACGTACAAGCAGACAGACAGGTGAAGAAAATGTGAAGCAAGCATTACCTGACACAAATGCTTAGATCTCATGGTAGCGGGGATCCTTCAACTTGTACATTTAGCAAAGATCCTGAGATCTGAAGGGGGAAAAAAAAAACGAAACACCTAACAAACACCATCAAAGCTCGACTTTTTTGTCATGAGTGTCGGCTGTCTTGTCATTGTCAGCCTGCTATTGATTTTTTTTTTTACTTTTGTGAAAACACAAGAGTCGAACTGTGATATTTTGACGGCCTAACTGCCTGTAATTACTCAACAATTTACAGCTTTCTGTGCGCCAGTCACCCTAGACAGGCATAAATGCCCAATTTACTGCACAATACTTAACGACCGCAAGCGCACGTTGCAGTCACAAAAGTGAATAGTGATAATAGAGTAGAATTGTGAGTAGCAAATAGTGTTATTTTATGGAAATGTCATAAATTGTCATCTCCCGTCCGCCGTGCTCTCCAGCGTTGCTGCTAACAAATGTACTGTGTCATGATTACTAGTAGGCAGAGCAAATGTGACTTCAGCCTGTGTGTTGTCCAAAATTCGTCACTTAAATATATGTGTTGTTCCAAAATACGTCACTTAAATATATGTTTTGTCACATTTGCGTCACTTGAACATATGTATTGCCACAAATGTGACACTTAAACATATATGCTGTTCTTCTTCTTCTGCGTTCATCCGGAGTTTTTTTTTTTTTTTTGGATGTGATTGCGTTGTGCCTGTTTACAGCAGAGCTGCGTTCTTACGCCGTTAGGCCGACACATCCGACTTCTGCGTGCATTTGTTGACCGGGTTAACCTTCCCGGGGTATGCTGTTCCAAATGCGTAACTTAAACATGTGTAGTGTTTCAAATGTGCTACTTAAACATATGTATTGTCTCAAATGCGTTACTTAAACATATGTCTTGTCATAAATGCGTCACTTAAACATATGTCTTGTCACAAATGCGTCCCTTAAACATATGTACTGTCCCAAACATCCCACTTAAACATATGTATTGTCACAAATGCGTCCCTTAAACATATGTCTTGTCACAAATGCGTCCCTTAAACATATGTACTGTCCCAAACTTCCCACTTAAACATATGTATTGTCACAAATGCGTCCCTTAAACATATGTACTGTCCCAAACATCCCACTTAAACATATGTCTTGTCACAAATGCGTCCCTTAAACATATGTACTGTCCCAAACATCCCACTTAAACATATGTATTGTCACAAATGCGTCCCCTTAAACATATGTACTGTCCCAAACTTCCCACTTAAACATGTGTCTTGTCATAATGCGTCCTTAAACATATGTACTGTCCCAAACTTCCCACTTAAACATGTGTCTTGTCATAAATGCGTCCCTTAAACATATGTACTGTCCCAAACTTCCCACTTAAACATGTGTCTTGTCATAAATGCGTCCCTTAAACATATGTACTGTCCCAAACTTCCCACTTAAACATATGTCTTGTCATAAATGCGTCCCTTAAACATATGTACTGTCCCAAACTTCCCACTTAAACATATGTCTTGTCATAAATGCGTCCCTTAAACATATGTACTGTCCCAAACTTCCCACTTAAACAATGTGTCTTGTCATAAATGCGTCCCTTAAACATATGTACTGTCCCAAACTTCCCACTTAAACATATGTCTTGTCACAAATGCGTCCCTTAAACATATGTACTGTCCCAAACTTCCCACTTAAACATATGTCTTGTCATAAATGCGTCACTTAAACATATGTCTTGTCACAAATGCGTCCCTTAAACGTATGTACTGTCCCAAACTTCCCACTTAAACATATGTCTTGTCATAAATGCGTCACTTAAACATATGTATTGTCACAAATGCGTCCCTTAAACATATGTACTGTCCCAAACTTCCCACTTAAACATATGTCTTGTCATAAATGCGTCACTTAAACATATGTATTGTCACAAATGCGTCCCTTAAACATATGTACTGTCCCAAACTTCCCACTTAAACATATGTATTGTCACAAATGTGTTCAGCGTGTGTAGTTGGTCAGAGGCAGCCAGACTGGGGAATGTCTCAGCGAGCGCGGGATGGGCGGTAAAACAAGTTCTAGCCAAAAGGGACATGTCTATGGGAATGGAGATAGACGTGGCCTTTAAAGCTCTATGTAGATTTCTTACTTCAACACCTATAAATGAACGTATCTACTTAACTACCCGCCTGCATGCTTCCAAACACACACACACACACACACACACACACACACACACACACACACACACACACACACACACACAACTGCCTACCCACCCACACATATATGCATAATATCAGTCTGTCTGCCTAGTTACATACCTAACTATTTATCTGTCTATCCGACTGACTACTTGCCAACTTGTCTCTCCTTTTTTTCCAGTATATCTGACAGTCGCTTTGTCTGTTTTGTGTATGTAAATGTGTACTTTATCTTTCAATATCATAGATATTTATATTACCGTCTCTTCTCTTGTCTACAGTGTCAGGAGCACAAGATAGCAAGAGAAAGAAATGGGGTGGGTGGGGGGAGAGAAAGAGCGTGAAAGAGAGATGGAAAGAGAGAACAAGTGGGATAGAGGGGGTAGAGAGAGGAGAGAGAGAAAGAGATAGAGAGGGAGAGAGATTGAAAAAGATAACAAGAGGGAGAGCGAGGGGAGGAGAGAGGGAGAGATGGGAAAAGAGGAGGGAGAGATGGAAAGAGAGAACAAGTTGAAGAGAGAGGGGAAAAGAGAGGGAATGAGAGAAAGAGATAGAGAGGTGGAAAGAGAGAACAAGTGGGATAGAGGGGGTAGAGAGAGGAGAGAGAGAAAGAGATAGAGAGGGAGAGAGATTGAAAAAGATAACAAGAGGGAGAGATGGGAAGAGAGGAGGGAGAGATGGAAAGAGAGAACAAGATGGAGAGAGAGAGAGAGAGGAAAAGAGAGGGAATGAGAGAACGAGATAGAGAGGGAGAGAGATTGAAAGAGAGAACAAGAGGAATGACAAGGGGAGGAGAGGGGGAAGAGGGGGAAGAGATGGAAAGAGAGAACAAGAGGGGAAGAGAGAGGGAGATAGACGGAGAAAGAGAGGGAGAAAGAGAGGGGAGAGGGAGAAACAAAGGGAGTGATGAGGAGAGCGAAAGAGAGGGAGAGAGAACGCAACAGACAGACAGACAGACAGACAGACAGACAGACAGACAGACAGACAGACAGTCAGACAGACAGACAGACAGACAGACAGACAGACAGACAGACAGACAGACAGACAGACAGACAGACAGACAGACAGACAGACAGACAGACAGACAGACAGACAGACAGACAGACAGAGATGATATAGAGAAAATAATTAACGAAACTCTTGCCACTTGGAACAATGTCGAACTTAAAAGTAGACAAGTGAACGTATTTTCCTAATGACACGACATATCTCGCTCGGGAAGTAAAAAAAAGACACAGCTAGAGTATTCTATTGAGGCCGAGTGTACTAAACGAAATCCCAACACGGGTGTCCATCAAGCCTGCCAGTCTGACACAAAAAGTGTCGAAAATACTAGACATTGACATTAGTAATATCTCATTATGGGAAATTCTCTGTCGTTTCCGCTCCCATCATTGGTGTTGATAATATATTAGCGCCATTTTTTTATCTAAGCTTTACGTCACTGTCACGTGGTGACTGCAAAGAATGATGGGTAGGGGTCAAAGATAACCAATCGCCGGCTTTCAATTTTGTTGCTAAGAGACAACCGGAATAAAGGAAATGAGGATAATTGTTGACAGATGACCCAAACATGGCTGACGGGAAGTCGGCCGTTGGAAATGTTGAAGTGTATTTTCAGTTAGTTTCGGTAACTTTGACTGATCTAGCACTGTCAGTTGAGCACGCTCATGTGGCAGTATGATAGATACGAGCTGTCGTTTATTGTCAGGATAAATAGGACTTCAAATGTTAGCGTACGTTCTGGTCACGAAGTTGTATCCGACAAATGACAGATGTTCAACACCCATTCTGGAATAATACCCTTTATTAAGTCTAAAAGTTACAGCTTCGGCCACGCGGGATCAATCAACTTCCAGAAAATTCCTTCGACTTTACATCAGCGTAAGGGTCAGATGAAAATGAGATTTGTCAGAGCACAGATGACAAAGCGACGAGGCGCCATCAATCATGTCCATGAAACAAAGTCACTAGGATGTCAGTGATGAGAGATGTCAAAAATTCCGGGGTAATATGACAGATGAGATGGCGTCACGTGTTCTTTCGAGGTTTCGGTTTGGCTGTTCAGAGTCTTGTGTTTCAAAGCCATCAGTTAATGGCGGCGTGGCTAGTGGCGAAGCTCTTGGGAGACTCTTAGTTTTAACTCTTATAGCTTGCTTGCTTGTGTTCGTTGACTTGAGCTCCAACGCGAAGTCCTGTATGTCGGATGAAGGCATCCTGTTGTCCAACAACAGTGTGATTTCATACAGGACCTGAGGTTTGCGTGAGTATCCGTTGTCCCATGTCTGGCTTATTGGTGTGCAGACTGGTGGTTCCTCGCCATACAGGCAGACACCCTCCGACTTCGGAGGAATCGGCGATCCTACTGACTTTAGCCAGGACTCCGAAGGACCTGTTGTCCAGGACGCTCGACGAGGACGCGTCAATAGGTCTTGGCCAGTATATAACCCGGCCCTGGTGCCATGGAAACACGCCTGCGTCCCACTCTTATAGCAAATCTGTTGACGTTCGGGTCGTCTGAACGCTGAGACGGACTTGCCATCTTTTGGAGAGCTGATGGTGTATAGTTTTTTCCCCCTTTCAGTCCGGTATATGTATACTATCTCCGCGGGGACTGTGAAGCGGGTATCTCCTTCTCCTCTCCAAGCTAAAGAGCAAGACAAGTGTGTAATACCAGCACTTATGGAGTTCAGCTGACTTCAATTGAGTCCAGAACCGACATTGCAGCACTACAGACATTCACATGCGTTCTCCATTTCCATCTTCTACAACCAGCGAAGAGTCATAATACTAATACTACCTGCTGCAGTATGATCAAGTGTCTGTCTGGCCTTTCCTTTGAGTAATTAGTATCGGCCTGATCCTTTGGTCACTCCCTGTCGCACCAATCTCCACCCCCCCCCCCCACCCCCCACCCAGGGCATAATGATTTATCTGTTCTTTCACACCAGTTATATGATCTAAATGCCCCTGACGACATCTACCTTATCATGTATCAGTGTCCCCCTGCAGACCCGGCTCTTTTTACCACGACACCAGCATGTCCTAGGGACAAGATCCAACAAATATTCCATATTTTAATTTGTGAATTGAAGCATTTCACTGGCCACCAATCATTCTTGTCTGTCTTGGCCCTGGTGGAGAGATATGACGATCCTTGGAGTCGAGTTGAGTTGAGTTGAGTTGAGTTGAGTTGAGCTGAGTTGAGGTGAGGTGAGTTGAGTTGAGGTGAGTTGAGTTGAGGTGAGTTGAGTTGAGTTGAGTTGAGGTGAGTTGAGTTGAGTTGAGTTGAGGTGAGTTGAGTTGAGTTGAGGTGAGTTGAGTTGAGTTGAGTTGAGGTGAGTTGAGTTGAGTTGAGTTGAGGTGAGTTGAGTTGAGTTGAGGTGAGTTGAGTTGAGTTGAGGTGAGTTGAGGTGAGGTGAGTTGAGGTGAGTTGAGTTGAGTTGAGGTGAGTTGAGTTGAGCTGAGTTGAGTTGAGTTGAGTTGAGTTGAGTTGAGGTGAGTTGAGTTGAGTTGAGGTGAGTTGAGTTGAGTTGAGTTGAGGTGAGTTGAGTTGAGTTGAGTTGAGTTGCTCCAAGAACCCCCATCATAGCATTCGGGACATTCCCACACGTGTTCCGTTCTTATCGTCAGCATCCAGTGAAGAGTCCCAATACTATTGATACAAGCAGCAGTGACGATCCTTGGAAAGTTGGCCAAATGCAGGTTCCCGATAATTTATAACCCTCACCACGAAAAGGTACCCCAAGGTCTCGGCCAGTCTGAAACCTCGCCTAATCCTCTTATTGTTCGTTTTTCATCTCAAAATAGAGCATTGAACAGCAACAAACTCACGCTAAGCCGTTTGTTGACATGCTCACTATTAGTTGGATTTTGCAGCTAGGGTCTTCGGGATGAGGTAGTCAGTCTCACACTAACCCTACTTATTCGCATCTTACAACATGTATGATATATTCCTGTGTAATTACTCTTTGTTTACCTTATGGTTCCTGGTAATGCACGGGTGTCGGAGACGTTAGCAGCCCTAAAAGTGAGTAAAGTGACAGATGTTGAAGCTCACACATCTGCGGAAACAGAGTGTAAAGAGACATACGTAGACCTTCTTCTTCTTCTTCTTCTTCTTCTTCTTCTTCTTCTTCTTCTTCTTCTTCTTCTTCTTCTTCTTCTTCTTCTTCTTCTTCTTCTTCGTCCTCTTCTTCTTTCGTTCGCTTGTACTTTGTCTGTATCTGCAATGTTGTCTCTTGTTTGAATTTCAGTCTTTTTCAGTTCACACAGTGGTTCACAGAGTTGATCTTTAAATGTTGTTTCTCCAGACCAAAATGTTTCCCTAGATATGTCGTATTTTGGGCAGTCTTTGAGTACGTGATCTGCGATCTCTTTCCGCTGGGTGGCCTGTCGAAAGATTCGAGCAAAGAACAAACTCATAGCGTTAGCGACGGCCTCCAGAAGAATCGAACCCACAACCTTCGGAGCGCGAAACAGGCGGCGTAACCACTTCGCCTCTGTGACTCTGCATTCCCAGCTGAATTTACACCGAATTCCTAAATGAATTAACACTGAATTCCTAACTTGATTAACACTGAATTCTGAACAGAATTAACACTGAATTTCCAACTGAATTAACACTTGATTCCGAACAGAATTAACACTGAATTTCCAACTGAATTAACACTTAATTCTGAACAGAATGAATACTAAAATCTTAACTGAATTAACACTTAATTCTAAAGTGAATTAGCATTGAATTCCCAACTGAATTACCACTGAAAGCACTACTGCAAAAAACCTCACTCTGTAACCCCGATGACCCTCTCACACTTGTCATCTTCAACCCCTCCATCTCATACTCCAAACTCACAGCAGTGGTTTATGAAACCCCTCCTCCCTACAGACAAACCAGTGAGGGACAGTTGGCGTTGACATTAGTTGCTGTAAACTATTTACTAGACCACTTCACCAGATGCTTGAAGGAATTACCTGGAGCAACATGGCACCTAAGCAGATCCCCTGAAAGCATCCTTGAATTCTCTTGTCCAGATTGCTAAGAAGAGTGAGCACCTGTCAAGCTGTCAAGAGAGCTCGTATTTAGTTAGATCCAGAGACTTTGAAAAGGCCGGGTCTTTGATCAAGTGTGCTGTCAGCGCTGACAGTAGTATCTTGAAGCAGGCCGAGTGGCTTATTCACGGGCGTTATAGCCCTGCACATTAACTTCCTCTCTACCATGTAACGCACCATACGTTGATTTGCTACTATCATATTGATCGAAATATTTTTGCTTGTCAACTTGTTCCGGCTCCTCAAATTGTTACATTCCTGCATTCGGTATTTGTGTGTTTTTGCTGACGGAATGAACAGTCAAATACAAGTGGAAGGAACTAAAAAGATTTTCAACATGCAAATAAGATCTGAGGGGTTCTTCCTGGGAGCTCGTCTGACAGTGTGTTCATGAAAGACAGCAATTGAAGAGGAGGAGGGGTAAGGATGAGGAGGAGGAAGAAGAAAAAGAAGAATAAGAAGAAGAAGAAGAAGAAGAAGAAGGAGCAGAAGGAAGAGGAGGAAGAGGAAGACAAAGGAGCAGGAGGTAGAAGAAGAAGAAGAAGAAGAAGAAGAAGAAGAAGAAGAAGAAGAAGAAGAAGAAGAAGAAGAAGAAGAAGAAGAAGAAGAAGAAGAAGAGGAAGAAGCAGAAGAAGAAGAAGAAGAAGAAGAAGAAGAAGAAGAAGAAGAAGAAGAAGAAGAAGAAGAAGAAGAAGAAGAAGAAGAAGAAGAAGAAGAAGAAGAAGAAGAAGATTGATTGATTGATTGATTGATTGATTGTTTGATTGATTGATTGATTGATTGATTGATTTAGGAGCCGACATCACAAGGAAGAAGAAGAAGAAGAAGAAGGAACAGGTAAAGTAGGAGGAGTGGACGGAGAAGAAGGAGAGGAAAGAAGAAAGAAGAAGTACACTATTGATTTTAACCCCTGCGCTTATGTCCCTGTGAAATATCCCACAATGCCCCAGTTGTGTGCATGTATGTCTCTCCGAATCCATATCAGTTAGTTTAACTCTTGTCTTGATCATACAACACCCTAGGCATTTCATGATTCGTCCTTAAAGTATAAACTTTTTCTGTAAACCTCCCTCTCTCTCTCTCTCTCTCTCTCTCTCTCTCTCGCTCTCTCTCTCTCTCTCTTTTTCTGTGTGTGTGTGTGTGTGTGTGTGTGTGTGTGTGTGTGTGTGTGTGTGTGTGTGTGTTTCTCTTACTCTTATTCTTCTTCTTCTTCTTCTGCGATCATCCGGAGTTTTTTTTTTCGGATGTGATTGCGTTGTGCCTGTTTACAGCAGAGCTGCGTTCTTGCGCCGTTAGGCCGACACATCCGACTTCTGCGGGCATTTGTTGACCGGGTTAACCTTCCCGGGGGTTTCTTAGGACGTTTGACTCACTGTTGTGGTGTTATCCCCCATCATAGCTGGCCCATATAGAACAGCCAAAGATCCTGGTCAGCCCTCAAGGGAAGGCAGGGGCAGATCATGTCATTCCCCGCCATCCAAGGAGGCTTCCATACTTGCAGAGCCGATACATAGCGCTCTGGTACTGGGCTCACCCAAGGAATCGTCACGTCCTGCACATGGCTGCTTAGCCTCACTTCCGTATATTGGGCCTTCCGTTCACCATAGGCTGTTCTTCCGGAAACCAGAAGTATGCAGTCTGCAGATGACATCCACACAGTGAGCTTTCGATTCGGACTTTCCATGTAATGGATTTGCTAGCCAAGCAATATTCCATTTCGTGCCACTAGGACACTTTTCCACCTTTTATGAAGCCCACACAGCGAGCTTTCGATTTGGACTTTCCACATAATGGATTTGCTATCCAAGCAATATTCCATTTCATGCCTCTGGGTCTTCATGCACCTTTAAATGTCAACCTGAATGTAGTTAAAGTAAGCTGCGGTCAACTTGAGCTTGTTGACATCTCCATAGAGCTTGTCCTCAAATGAAGCAGGTGTGGGCCAAAATATCTTTCTCTGTTCTGCATACGTTGGGCAATCCTGCAGCAAGTGTTTTGCTGTCATTTTTCCAGTTCTACAATTACATTCATCGGTATCTCCTATCTTTAGTTTATTGAACAAGTGGTATTTCAGCCTGTTATGTCCTGTGCGGAGTCTGAAGATTGCTACTTGTTCTCTTCGGTCGAGTTTGTAATATGCATCATCCTTCTGGTGGCCTGGATGCTCTGATTCCCATTTGTTCTATAAGTGCTTTTTATCAACCTCTTTGCCTCTTTATAGGTTATGCCTATGTCAGGCTGTGGTAGTCGTCCGCCCTCTTTTGCCAGTCTGTCAGCCTCTTCATTTCCAGGTATACTGCAATGTGATGGGATCCACTGTATTACAACTTTTTTGGATTTCTGGCATAGACCATGGAGTGCTGCTCTTAGGTCAGGTAGTTCTGTGCTGTTTTTGCTCTTCAGTATTGAGACAGCTGACTTTGCATCTGTGAAGATAGCTATTTGCTTCTCTTTATTTTCCTCCATCAAGAGCATTTCTGCTGCAGTTTTCAGAGCCTCTACCTCCGCTTTGAAGTTACTTGAAAACTTTCCAGTTGCCACTGAATGTGTTTTTTTCACTCCATTTTTTAAATTTAGGAGAATTCCTCCTCCTCCATTCTCTACTGAATTTTTGGCTGATCCATCTGTATATGCATGGGTCCAATTGCTGCTTGGGTAATGTTCTTTTATGTAGTTTAGGGTTATTTCTCTTCTTTCGGTTTCATGCTGAGTGTTCTTTTTCTCAATACCAGGAATGTTTTCTATCATCTCAGGCAGTTGCTGCTGTCTCCAAGCTGGGAACTTGTCTGCATTGTAAATGGGTTTGACTGTTGATATGTTAAGTATGGGATCTGCCCTAATCTTTCGTTTTGCAGTTTCTACAAAGTTGCTACGCTTCAGTCTTCCCTTTCCAACACCACTAAACCTTTTATACATAGGGTGGTCTGTCAATCTTCAAAATTTTTCAGCTTGTTGCTGGGCTCTGCTATCTCTTCTATCCTGCATTGGTTGTAAACAAGTTATCTTTTCTAATTCATTAATAGGCGTTGTCTTCAGGCTTCCAGTTATGATTCGCATTCCTTGGTTTTGGACTCTACTTATTTTGTTAAAGTTTGACTTAGCTGCTGTTGCCCAAGCTGCAATGCCATATTCCAGTGCTGGCCTCACCCGTCCAGTATATAACTTCTTGAGAACTTTCTCATCTGCTCCCCACGTTGTACCAGCAAGCTTTTTCATGATTGTCATTCTTTGCCTTGCTCTTGTTCGATTTTTCTCAACCTGTGTCTTCCATGTCAGGCGACGATCAAAGGTGACTCCTAGATAGTTTGGATTTTCTTCATGGCGCAATATTTTTCCATTCAATACCAGCTTAGGTTGCTGAGTTTTAGTTGAGAGGGAGAACACTGTGCATGTTGTTTTCTCCTCACTTATCTTCACTAGCCATGATTTTGACCAGTCCTCTAGCGCTAATAGGGCTTGCTGTATTCTGCTGTTAGCTGTACTAATATATTCTTCAGATGTCCATATGGCTAGGTCATCTGCAAAGGATTATGTGTGTACTCTGGCTGAAAAATTGTCCGTGATGTCGTTTATATATGCTAGGAATAATGTTGGTGAAAGAACTCCTCCTTGGGGGACACCTTGCTCCAACAGCATCATTTTTGCTGGTTTGTCCTTGTACTTTTGTCCTGGCAGTTCTGTTCTCAAGGTAGTGGCTGATCCATTTGTACATTTTCCCACAGACATGCATTTTTTGTAGTTTTACTTTCAGTCCTTCCTTCCATACTTTATCAAATGCTTTTTCTAAATCTATCCAGACCGCTAGTGTGTGCTTTTTCTCTTGGAAGGCATCCTCTATTTCCTGAGCTATATAGGTTATTTGATCTTCAGTGGATCTGTACTTTCTTAATCCTGCTTGGTGAGGTGTTAAGAGTTGGTTTTCTTCCAGATGCCATGTTAGCCTGCCATTGATAATGCGTTCCATTAATTTTCCTACACAGCTAAGAAGACTGATAGGTCGATAGCCATTTGGTTCTTCCAGGTCTTTTCCTTTCTTTGGGACTGGTATTAGTATAGCTTCCTTCCATGCCTGAGGGACTATTCCCCTCTTCCAGCTGTAATTTAGGACTGCTAGTAGTTTCTTTTTTGCCTTAGTGCCTACTCCTATTAGCATTTCATTTGTGATTCCATCCTTTCCTGGTGATGTCTTCTTTTTTTAGGGTATTCATTGCCTGTTCCATTTCTTCCATTGTTAGATTTGCCATCATATATTCTGCTGCTGTCTCTGTATATCTATGATGTATCTGTTTATCTTTGATTGCATTCTTCTGTTCGGCTGTAATATCAATGTGGTTTGCACTGGCATAGTGTTCCATTAGTGCATTTGCAGCCTTTTTTCCTGTAAGCAAGGCATTTCCTTGTTTAATTGTTATTTGTTTGTTTCTAGGTCCTTCATTGTTCATGGCTTTCACTAGTTTCCATAGTTTGTTTCCATCCCTGTCAAAATTCAGGTTTTCTGTTTTTTTCCTCCAACAATCTCTTGTTGTTTGATTTACTGTTCTTTTATATTTTGCTGAGATGGCTTTGAGAGAGATGTTCGCTTCAGTTGTTTGTTCTCTCTCTGCGGTCTTCCTAGCATCTTCAACTTTGTCCTCCAAAATTTGTAGTTCTTCAGTCCAGTATGGTTTGTAATTTTTCCTCGCTCCTCTTGGAATAGACTCAGTGGCCGCCTGTATTATTGCTCTGTTTAGACTTTCCACCATTTGCTTCATGTTGCCATATCGTGTATTTATGTTTTCACAATATGTGTCTGTTAGTATGGCAAATCTGTCCCAATCTGCTCGTTTGTAATTCCAACGGGGCAAAGGCTTTTGCTCCTGTGGAACATACTCCATATTTATTACAAGCTTGATTGGTCTGTGGTCACTACCTGCTAATTGGTCAAGCACATGGCGATCGATTTTGTGGAGGATGTCTCCTGTGCAGAAAGCTAAGTCTGGAGTAGAAGTGGTAATCCATCTTCTGGAGTAAAAACTCGGTGTGTCATCCGCTTTGTTGAGTAGATGGAGATTTGAGTCTATTTCCCAGTCCTCCACTTCATCTCCTCTTTTGTCAGTATCTGGGTATCCCCATCTTTCTGAACGGCTATTAAAGTCTCCGACAACAATGCAATTTGTGTCAGTTATTTCCATGTTTGAGAGTGTAAGATCCTTATCTGCCGGGCTATACAGATTGTAAATTCTTATTTTCACGTCCTTTATCATTATATCAACACCTGTAATTTCCGTTTGGTTGTCAGAGATCACAGATACTTCGCTGCAAGGTATTGTATTTCGTGTAAGTATTAGAACTCCTCCTTTGTGTCCTTCGCGGTCGAAACGTGTGGCCTGATATCCCTTGACTGAAAATGTGCGATTGGCGTTGAGGTGTGTCTCTTGAATGCATGCCACATCTATTCTATCTTTATGAAGACGCTGTGTTAGGGAGGCTTTCTTGTTATAAACTCCTTCTGCATTCCATTGTAGTATGTTGAGTGTCCGGGGTGTTTGGTCAATAACTCTTAACCTACTCCTCTGTGCCTTGACTCCACAGCACAGGGGTGACCACTAGTAGTCATGGGTGGACCCCCTCGAGGCAGGGGGCCCGGCACTATCACCGCCTGATGGGACTTCACGGGATTAGCACCATAACGATTTATTTTCATCTGTGGCATCATGAAATGATAAAGTTACGTTGCACTTCTTTGTCAAGCCTGTGGCTCAGTACATCCGATTTCGACAAGCATTTGTTCGGGATGCTTTCCCTAGCCTTTGACTGTCCCCAGTCTACCTACAAGGCAGCAGGTTTGTGCGTCACTTCGTCTGGTCCCTCTCCCTTGACCTGTCCGACATGGGTGACCCTACCAGTAGCTGTGCTACCGTCGGCATAGCTCTTGGGGTCATTGGAACGCTCAAGCCCCTCTACCTCGTCAAGGTGGACGCACGGCAGAGGGGTTACTCTTATTCAACAAGCTACATTTTCATCATAATATCCTGGAAACCACTATAGTGGAATATCCTAGAAACCACTATTGTGGAATATCATAGAAACCACTAATAGTTAGTTACATGTCCTTTACAGAACGACGCAGTCAACCCCAGCATTGTTTGGTTGTTTATAATTTATAGGACAGTTTACGTTCAGCAGCTTGTCATTGCTTACCGAACGACCGGCACTTATACTATTGTATGAAAACCAATACAAGGATGTCTGCTTCCAAATTGCCTGCAGCAGTGTTTCCAACGCCGTATGCGGGGAATGTGAATTGCCTTCGTCAATCCGTCGCCACAGCGACGGCTTTCGGGCGCCGGGACTTGAAAGAAATACAAATCGGTCAGGCTATTTTGTAAATTGCTTTGTTATTATCACACACAAAAACTTGTACTGTAATCCCTCCATATTATTCATGTCCAGTGGCTGTCGCATGTGGTGTGCCTATTAAACTCGCATTTCTCCTTCTTTTGCGTTTATCCAGTTTTTTTTTTTTTTTTTTCGAATGTGACTGCGTTGTGCCTGTTTACAACCGAGTTGGGATACTGCGCCTTTAGGCCGACACATCCGACTTCTCCGGGCGTTTGTTGACCGGGTTAACCTTCCCCGGGAAACGTCGCATATGATCTTCAACATTATGGGATCGACATAGTGGAATCACTGCTGTCTAGCTGACATTGGAATCTTCATGAACACTAGATATGACCAGCATGCACCACGAGAGGAAAAGTACACACACATAAACATTCGCTAGTTGTCGGGGTCTCCGTGACTAAATAATCAAGCCTCTTGTCTAGCACTACGAAGG
Organism: Cepaea nemoralis; assembly: GCA_014155875.1. Taxonomy (NCBI): domain Eukaryota; kingdom Metazoa; phylum Mollusca; class Gastropoda; order Stylommatophora; family Helicidae; genus Cepaea; species Cepaea nemoralis. The sequence goes on along the minus strand of JACEFZ010022467.1, from coordinate 509,170 downwards.
TCGTGGGTTTGTTATCTGTCATTCGGTTCATGAGTGCCGTGTTTTTTTCGGAGATCACTGGGGCCGCTCTATGAAAGGAAAACGCGGGCCATAGGGGATTTTTTTTCTTCTTTTTTCGCATATCCTTTACAGGACATCGCTGTCAACATCAACATATTACCGCTGTCGTTGATTTCTTGGCAAGCTTACGCTCAGTAGTTTGCCAGTGGTTTCTGAGCGACCGGCTCACTTATCCCATAGGTTACTAACGTGGCGAGAACCGCTTCCAATTCTCGCGCGCTGCGTTACCCTTCGTGAATAAACGGGATTACGGAGAAGATAGAAACCGGTAAAATGAAGCAAGTCCTCTTTTCGTTAACCTCTGTTTGTGTGTGTATGTGGGGGGGGGGGGGGGGTGTGTGACTCTGGCCAAGCTTCCTGTACCGTGGCATGGTTCGGCTCACAATTAAAAGACAGAGGGCATCCGTTGGATCTTTTCCCTAGAACATGCTGGTGTGATGGGGAACGAGCAGGCCGACAGATTGGCTGAGTCTGCGTCGCTGGGTGGTGCTGTAATGGTACACGATAAGGTCGATGTGGGCAAGGCCCTTTAGTATCGTATGAATAATGTGGAAGAACGGGGAAATTATCTTGTCCTGGGGAGAATGGTGCGGCAGGCAGTGACCAAAGGATCTGGCTGATCATGATGCTCCGAGGAAAGACCAGACCGACACATAATCAGACTGCAGCTGGCACGATTAGTATTGTAACTCTTCGTTGGCTGTTGAAGTTGGGGACGATGTTGTGAGTGATGTGATGTTGGTTCTTAATCAATTCATCTGAACACTCCTCCTTCCTTCCTTCCCGCCTCATTGACAATAATGATAGGTGACTACACGGGACGACTAAAACTGAACTATTCATGCGTGGATACACCTGTTGCCAATGTGACGATAACTGATACTGTATCATTGCGGTCTGCTGTCTTTGTTATTTGGCCAATGTCAGATAAATAAGGGCTGCATACACAGATGAAGTGAAGTCAACAGTGGATTGGCTGTGAAAATGCAATCAATAATGGAGAACGAGGAGTACCGAGAGCTGGCGTACAAGGACCGAGGACGTTAGGGCGATAGACCTTCGTCAGCCAACACAAACAAAAGCAATACAACAAAAACAAACAAACAAGAAAAAACGAAAAGGACGCTAAAATAACTACATCAGCTGTAAGTATACCGTACACCACATGTTAGCATCATTGCCATCAATCACTCAGGTGCCGTCTCCACAATGAAGGCTGGCTGCAATGGGTCTCCAACACTGTCTCTGGCCTTGATTGTATATACTGTCAGACTACTGTTTGTCCATCTCTTAATGTTATCTTCTCACTTGTAATGTTACCTACCTCTTGCTCGCTTGCCTTCAACCTTACCCTCCAGTATGGTTTTAATAAGAATGTTATGTCTTTTACGAAGCCAATATATTTTACTCGCCTCTTTTTATTTATTTCATCAACTCTCTTTTCATTCCATGTTTTTCTAGAACCGCTGTATTTGATAGTTTTTATGTCCACGAAAAACGACATATTCTTCTGTATATGCACATCTCCGGGACCTCTATTCGTCTTCCTAATTGCTTGTTCATTTTCCAGGCTTCCGCTGCTTATGCTCTCCACAGATCAAAGCACTTTGTGTTCTGGATATATTCTATTGAAGATATTCCTACATGTCATCATTTTAGACCAACCAGCACCATTTCTGCCTCTGAATCTTCTACCACTGATATTTTCAGTTGTCACATTTCCCATTGCCTCTTATTTTGCTACTAAACCAACGAAATGCAAATCTTTTTCTTGACGGGCACCTTGCCATTTTAATAGAGGATAGTGTGTAAAATGGAGTTATACTTCTCCATAACACAAAGCCTTTGCTGAATGTAGAGACCGCGTGTTGCCCATGCAGCATGTTCCCTCTCTCGGTCTGCCTAGTTTACTCCTGAGGTAAGGTGATACCAATACATCTGGAACAAGACATGTTTCCGAATCAGCAAAGCAATTCTCTACCTGTCCATCTGTCTGAGCTTCCATCCTAGACCAGTTTCCGACCAAGGCTTAGGGCCTGGTCTGCCCTGCCATGATATTTAGTCTTTAGGTTGCATTTCCTCTCACTAGGGTCAGGCTTGTACCCTCCTAACTGCGCTACTCCGCCCGAAGCCGTTGGCATAATGTAGGGTGTCGGGTTTGGTGAGCGCCGCTTAACATTCGACGCTAACAGAAGCAGGTAGTACCATATTCGGGATATCTTTTTCTCATAGTTGTATCTAATGTTCTATTTGCACTACGGGATTTCTTTTTACCCTTTACAGCGTCTACTCCACACCATCACTCGTAACCTTCCTCAGCTTTCCATATCAAGCGCAATAAAACTCATAGTATGGAAAAATTAAAAGAAATCAACTCTCAAGTCTTCTGGAAATTTACAAACCAAACAACTCAGACAGAAAAAAAGCCATCTTATATATACCTTAATGGCATTTGAATGGCCTCACATTACGTCTGTCCCTACTTTCATGGCCCATGCATGCAACACACACTTAGAAGTAAACAATAAAATCGTATGAATAATAAACATTTCTCAACAATCAAATTACTTTATGACTGATAAACATGAAAGAAACCCCACGGAACAGCCGTATCGAATCATTGATATAATAATTCCACACATCAATATTCCTTTGACCAAGAATTCTTCCGTATGTGTATTAGTGTGGGAGGGAAGTGTGGTTGGCAGAGTCGGATTGCGTATTCTTCTGTCCCGATTCACCGCCCTTTGTTAAAAGATTGTGGCGCTCTCCTTTAAACCATAACGCTGCAGCGGTCAGGTGAAAACTAGAACAACACATGTCTTGGCAACAATGAACTGCGGGTGGATTGTTGGAATACGTGTTTAATTAAGCACGTCGCGGGAAAAAAGAAAGTTAGTTGCATATCCTTTACAGGACGTTGCAGTCAACACCAGCATCTGTTTTTTTTGTTTTTTTTACTGTTGTGAACTAATGGCATGTTTACGTTCAGTAGTTTGCCATTGCTTTCTTAACGACCGGCACCCATACCATTTCGTAAAAAAAAATGCAAGACGGTAGGTTGCCAAATCGCTCGCATCTATGTTTCGAACGCGGGTATGTGGGATTAGGAAATGCGTTCGTAAAACCCTTCGCCACGGAGCGGGGAAATGCGGGAAATGGGGGTTTAAGAGCAAGAGGACTGACTTCATTGCACCGAGTGTTATCCCAATTGGCCTGGTCTGTAGGGCGGTCTGCTGAAAACGTATTACAACGCACGAAATCCGTAGATCCGTAGCTCCAGCGACGACCCCGAGGAGTCTCCGAGAAAACTGCGCTCGTCAACCGAACGACATAGCCCAGGGTTTAACCCACAACCTTTGGAGCGCGAGACAGGAAGCGTAACTACTTCGCCACGGAGATTCCCAGCAATTTGGGCAATCAAGATGTACCGGTTGGCTCTGAATTCGCTATAATGTTGAGTTGGGTTGAGTTTAGCTGAGTTGAGTTGAATTGAGTTGAGTTGAGTTGAGTTGAGCTAAGAACCGACATCACTGCATTTAGATCATTCCCATACGCGCCCCGTCCCCTCGTTCAACAGCCAGCGAAGAGTCATACTATTGCCGCTAACTGAAAGCTCTCCTGGGCTTCCCTTTCAGTTTTGAGATTCTTCCAGATCCCCCACAATATCATATTTTCCACATACGGGTTCTGTATCTGTTCCCCCGCCTGTTCAGCCTCTCCCTTGTCCATAGGTAATCTGCCACAGAGAGGTGCATTCTCTGCCAACTTATCAGCCTATTCACTCCCCTTCCTCTCCCCTCCCTCCCCGCCCCCCCCCCCACCCCCCCCACCCCACTACCGCACTGCCAGATTTAGTTCTGAAGTCAATCCAAGTATTGGTGTCTTCCCTGCCAAGCTATCAGCCTGTTCATTCCCTCCGCACTCCCGCATGGCCAGATTTAGTTCTGAAGTCAGTCCGAAGTTTAGTTTAGTTTAGTTTAGTTTAGTCGATGGATCAACATCACGGCACACGGGTGTAACCCATAAGTGCTCCGTTCTCCTCCTAACTCAAACCTGAGTCTGGAGAAACTCAGCTGAGTGCACGAACTCCGTAGCACTGGCGTGGATCCTGAAATACTTTGGGTAGATTTTGAACTCGAAATTTTGCCCGGGCAGCGCCGTTAGGCTCCTCTTTTTCGATTTCCAACTGCCAAGGGATTTTTTACGTGCGCAATAATACACACGGGCGTCCGATCTCACTACCCAGAGACCAGGGGGAATTTTATTACTAGAAGTCCACGTGAAATAACTCCCGGTCCTCATCGGGGCTTGAACCCGGGACCTCCAGCACTCGAGGCAGACACCACACCTCGAGACCTCGCAGCCCCCTAGTCAGTCCGAAGTATTGGCGTTCAGGTTGATTGAATACTGACAAAGGACTGCATCTGTAGGAGTGAGGTTGGTGTGGAGACTCTTTTCCCGGCTCGGTACCAAAAGTATCATCTTCTTCTTCTTCTTTCGTTCGCCTAAATTATGTTTATAACTGCAATGTTGTCTCTTGTATGAATCTAACAGTCTTTTTTAGTTCATTCAGCGGTCCATAGAGTTTATCTTCCACTGTTGTCTCTCTAGGCCAGAAGGTTCGCCTGGATATGTTGTAGTTTGGGCAATCCTGGAGTATGTGCTCTGCTGTCTGCGACGCCAAACCACATGTGCACATGGCTGAGTCACCAATTTTGAATTTTGTATATCATCTAAGCGGAGGGCTGTTGAAGAGCTCTGCTATCATTTTCCAAACCCAGGAAACCATCTGCTATATCGGAACTTCGTATCGGAACTAGAGAAGAAGGGCAGAATGTCTGACGGGCCTGCGTGCCCAATTCTTAACCCTTTGAAAATAAAGACTTTCGTTCGTTCGTTCGTTCGAACTTCGCATTTAGGGAGAGAGGTGTTCGAATGTGAGGAACCTCTGCCCTTGTGGCTAGAACGTCGGGCTCCCATTCGAAAAACCCGGATTCGAATCCTCTGTAAGTTTATGGAATTTGTTTCTGTCGGGGCAAAAGGGGAAAAAAATACTAATCTGCACAGTTCTCGGCGACCGAACTAGCCAGACGGCCTTAAATCTTAAGGTTCAAACTCCCCCCCCCACCCCGGTCCTTTAATTCCCCCCCCCCCCCCCCCCCCCCACGTTGTCCTACACGACAAAGTACTACAGGGAGTAAAGACAGTTGTACTCTGATTCTCCGGGAAGGTTAACCCGGTCAACAAATGCCCGCATAAATCGGATGTGTCGGTCTAACGGCGCAAGAACGCAGCTCTGCTGTGAACAGGCACAACGCAATCACGTCCGAAAAAGAAAAAAAACTCCGGATGAACGCAGAAGAAGAAGATATTCTGATTCAGAAACACAAAACATACCTGGAATTAGGCCCAGACGGGTCAAGTGAGCTGCGCGTGTTTAAGGCTATTCATCTTGAACTCCAGGACAGTGCCTAGAGGGAACAAGAGGTACTCCACAAGGACAGGGAGAACACTGAAATATCACAGAAAGCACTCTAGTGGAATATCCTGTAAAGGACTGCATTGGAATTTCATAGAAACAGGTATGGTGGAATATCGCAGGTACCACTACAATGAACTATATTAGAAACCACGCTAGTGGAATATCCTAACAGCCAATATAGTGGAATATTAATTTGGGTGTTTTTATAAAATGGTATGGGTGCCGGTCATTCGGAAAGCGTTCAGAACGTAAACCTGCCAAGAGATCACAAACATCCCAAAACAATAAAACAGGCTGGGGTTGACTGCGACGTCATTTAAAGGATATGCAATGGATTGTTAAGTTTTAGAACCACCAGTGTTGTAGGACCGGTCTCCCTGACATAGGTGTTAACGTCTTTCTCAGTAATCCCGTATATCATCGTGAGTAACGTAACCTGCGCGAGAATCGGTAGCGGTTTTCGCCGCGTTGGTAACTTAGGGGTATGTGAGCCTGTTGCTCAGAAAGCAATGGCAAACTACTGAGCGTAATCTTGCCTAGTACATCAACAGCAGCTGAAAAAATGCTGATGTTGACTGTACTATCATTTTTCTTATTTTCTTAAAACTCACTCAATGCAATCTGTGACTCGAACCACGCCTGCTCCTATCAGAGGCGGACGCCGTAAACCCCATGCCAACCCACCCCTCCCATCTGGATAAGAGGAAATAGAGCCGGCTTGACGACGACACAATCACACAAACCGGAAGAGCTTGCGGTGACAAGCCTTCATCAGCATTCAAAAAACGACAAAAGCCTCAGACAAAGGAGCACTAATGAACGGAGATGAAAATTACTAAACATTTGGTTCTTTGCAACAATCGTGGAACTGTCGTAATATTGGACAGACGAAATCGCCAGGAAATTGTGGAATTACAAATGAAATTCTAACAAGACAGAGTACTAACACAATGGGGGAAAAAAGGAAACTACTAGCTGTCCTAAATTACAGCTGGAAGAGAGGAATAGTCTTACGGACGTTGAAGGAAGCTATACTAATACCAGTCCGAAGAAAGGAAAGGGGACAGGATGGGAGTGTAGAACCAAATGGCTTATCGATGTATGTCTACTTAGTTGTGTAGAAACATTAATTATTATTATTATTATTATTATTATTATTATTATTATTATTATTATTATTATTAGTTATTATTTTGCGTTCGCTCGCTTTAAACTCAAGCGTAGTCCATACACATAACGTCTTGTAGTGCTGGACTGAATTTTGCGTGTGGATTAGCTTTCCCTATTAACAGTGTCCCTCGCCATCAGGCGAACCCACTCCGACTTCAGAGGTACTTGTAATTTACGTCCCCATGTCAAGGACGATAGGTCAACATTTTAGTCCAATTGTCCGGTGTAGGGGTTGAACCATTAACCTCGGCATCAGCACACCGGGTGTTTAAGATCACTCGTTTTTATCCATTCGGCCATGCTGACCTACGAAACATTAATGAAACTCGTTATCAATGGCAGGCTAAAGTGACATGTGGACGAGAAACATCTCTTAACTCCACAGCTAGCAAAATTCAGAAAGTACTGATAAGCTGCAGATTAAATAACCTCTATAATAATAAAACGCGACAGAAAAAAGAAAGTAATCTACAGAAAAAGATGTCTTCGAAGAGAAAAGGCCCGCGCTGGCGTTTTGGATAGATTTACAAAAGGCATTAGATAAAGTAACAAGATGGGACTGGAAGTAAAACTGCAAACGATGAATATTTGGGGTAAAATCTACAAATGAATCAGCCCGTGTCTTGAGGACAGAACTGCCAGGGCACAAGAAAAAGCACAAACACACACACACACACACACACACACACACACACACACACATACAAAAACACACACACACACATACACACACACGTCGGCCCTGTGGAGTAGAGATTACGAATGCAGTTCGCAATCCCGCATACCGCATTCGAAACACAACTGCGGGCGATTTGGCAGCAGGCCGCCTTGGGTTGGTTTCCACTCAAAGGTATGAATGCCGGTCGTTCAGAAAGCAATGGCCCACTACTGAGCGTAAACTTGCCAAGAAATCACACACAGCCAAACAATACTTGGGTCGACTGCGCGTCTTGTAAAGGATATGCAACTAACTGTCACACACGCGCGCGCGCGCACGCACACAAGCGCGCGCACACACACACACACACACACACACACACACATTTCTGTTGCAATTATATCTATCATTTCGTGTAAATTTGTTTCATTTTCAGCGACTACAACCATGCCATAAACATAACCGTGGTTGTATACAACATACTCTCATAACCAACCACGCTACCAACAATGCGGATAGGCATAGGGTCCGTCAGGCCAAATGGTACCTGAGAGTTGCCGCAGACAGGGATCACCCGCTGCATGCAGCAATGGATATGGTCAAGGGTCATAGACTAAGACGAGGCAGGTCCTGGATGGCACAGGCAGAACTTTCTATAAGTCAGGTGTGTGATCTAGAGACCATCAATCGTGAAAGAGAGTGGGTTGAAGTTCCGGAAGACATGACGGACTGGCACAATGTAATAATAACACTGGGTCGTGAGTGCAGAGAATGGGCAGCGGGCCGCACTGAATTTGAAGTGCAACAGCTGATCCAGAGCAACACACATCAAGGTGACATAGTCATCTACACCGATGGGTCAGTGGTGAGAAACAGACGTAGTGGCTGGGGCTTTATTGCAAAGGCTAATGGACGAGTCTTGAAAAAGGAGAGTTTGGCATATGAGACTACGACCTCCAGCATGAGAATGGAGGTGAAGGCAGTAACAGTGGCATTTCGTTGGCTGGAGGAGACTACTGCAACACACACTGTATTCATTACGGATTCAAAGAGTATGCTTACTAAGGTGGGGAAAGGAATGCTTCGTGTGGAATGGCTCTCGTCGCTTCAGAGGTCACAGATCGTGAGAATTAGTATGGGTATTTTGCCCTGGTCATGCGGAGGTGCGGGGGAATGAACAGGCTGATAGGCTAGCAGGGAATGCACCTCTTGGTGGTAGTTTGCCTATGGACAAGGGGGAGGTGGTCGTGCGCTTGTGAGACCAGGGGGAGAAAGCGGGGGAACAGATTGAGAACCCATATGTGGAAAGAATGAGATTGCTGGGGATCGGCAGGGTCATAGAAGAATCTCAAAACTGAGAGGGAAGACCAGGAGAACTTTTAATCAGATAGCGGTGGGAACGATTAGTAGTATGACTCTTCACTGGCTGTTAAACGAGGGGAAGGAGCACGTATGGGAATGTCCTGAGTGCAGTGATGTCGGTTCTTAACTCAACTCGACTCAATTCAACATATTCTCATAACCATGTCACAGGCACAACTGAGGTTGTATAAAACATATTCTCACAACCATATCATAAACATAACCGAGGTTGTATACAACATATTCTTGAAGCTACCCAGGGTTTGCGAGGTTTTAAAGACAAGAAGCTCGACTTCTTTGCATCAGGTCTTATTCTATATGGCTCGGTCTCTTTCTGCAAAGCGCCTACCGAAAGCGCCTAACAAAGCACCAACTCTGTAGCTCCAGCGCCGACCCCCTAGGAGACACTGAGAAAACTGCACTAGTTAACCGAATGTCGTAGCCTGTAATTCGAACTCACAACCTTCGGGGCGCGAAGCAGACAGTGCAACCACTTTGCCAAGGAGACTTTTCAAAGCTACCCAGTGTTTTCGCAAGTTCTTGCCGCAGGTCCTATACAAACCTATCAACATTGACTTTGCCGTTGACATGTTCTCACAACTAACGTATTCTTCAAGCTACCCAATGTTTATTTACGGGTTGTCGCCATCTTCACCTAAATTAGTGGATCAACAGTGACTTTTTCTTTACCATGTTCTTACAACTAACGTATTCTTCAAGCTACCCAATGTCTATTTACGGGTTGTCGCCATCTACACCTAAATTAATGTATCAACATTGACTTTGTCTCCACTATAGTCTTCAGTTATCCATTGTTTGTTTATAGAAATTAACGCCACCGTCTCCTAATCTAAACCACTGTCTTTGATAGTGTCACTAACACCCATTGCCTGTGGGTGTTTTCTTTGGTGTCTAAATATTCGAAACGTTCGTCGGCTGATCTTGCTTCTAGTCACATTCGGTGAAAGAGCGCGAGATGTGAACGAGAAGTCCCGATAAAATAACACAAAGTAATGCAGCTTTACAAAACAGAATTACGAAAAGTACAGGACGTTGCGACAAACCACCTTCATCGGCAAACAAATACATACATAAAACACAACATATAATCATTGAGAAGAAACCCTTCCTCCAGTGACTACATTAAGACATAAGGACGGGATTAGAAGAATGGTGTCTTGTTGCGTATCCTTTACAAGACGTAGCGGCCAACTCCATCAATGTTTAGCTGTTTGTGATTCCTGAGCAAGTTGACACTCAGTAGTGTGCCATTGCTTTGAGAAGAATGAAAAGATAAAAACATGAGAACAAGAAGAGAATATGATTTTTTTTTTTTTTACATGATGATACTTATCTCAGAATTCCAGGCTGTGATACTAACATGAATTTCACATTGATACTCTTATATAGATAGCGTGGGAGTCTGTGGTGTCACTGGGCCGGGGTAGGGGATGGTATCTGTTCAGTGAAGATCCCAGGTAAATAAGTGGAAGTGTTACACGAAAAAGAGGTAGGAACATACCTGGAAACAATGGAGATGTGATGATGGTCCGAGAGTGAAAACTAGGAAGCAGGGCCCCGGTAGATGTCCGTACAAGGGCCGAATGTAAGACGGGCCTGCGTGCCCAATTTGTTACCCTTTGAAAATAAATAAATAAATAAATAAAGTCTGTACAAAGCATGAGTGGGTGCCATTAAAAGGTTGGCCATAGCGGACGAATGTTAAAGAGCAATGATGTGTGCACCAAAGTATTATGGTGATAATAACGAAAGTCACGAAAGACACTTCTGTGTTTTTTCTTCGTATAACTTCAGACATCAAGTTGAAATATATTTAAGGAAAGCAGCAGTGAATTTGAGGTTGTTGAGAACTCCATCGAGTTTACCTGGCGTGGAGCTGGCTTAGACCAAAGTAGTGTTCTCTGTTCTGCTTGTGGACCAACTGGCAGCAACTGTTTAGCTGTCATTTTACCAGTTCCATTCAACAGAAGTATGCTTAACTAAAAATAAACTATTCTAAGTCAGCACTTAGCCTGTTTTCCTGGCCTAGGAGTTAACGTCTTTCTCCGTAACCCCGTATATTCTCGTGAGTAACGTAACCTGTGCGAGAACCGATAGCGTAATCTTGTCTAGTGCATCAACAGCAGCTGGAAAATGCTGATGTTGATTGCAACGTCCTGTAAGGGATATGCAACAACAAAAAAAGTCAGCTCTTGATTGACAATTATAGTAATAATACTGTCATACAAACTGTCATTATTGCCTAATGTACCTTGTGGTGTCGGACAGAGGAGGTCTTGAACCTGAGTCGTATGAAAGCATACAATAAACGCCATGCCTGACGTCAGTAATTTCCCTGTCTTAACCAATTTCCCTGTCTTAACCAGTTTCCCTGTCTTAACCAATTTCCCTGTCTTCTAACGGCATTCACACAATGAGCACCCACCTCACGTTTGTCACTTTCCATGACATAAGAGTTCGCAACTACCCGGGAAGTTGGATGTGTCGGTCGAAATGCTGAAATGTCACAGATCTGCTGTAAAGGACGTTAAAAAACAAAAAGCATGGGACGAACGAAGAAGAAGAAGAAGAAGAAGAAGAAGAAGAAGAAGAAGAAGAAGAAGAAGAAGAAGAAGAAGAAGAAGAAGAAGAAGAAGAAGAAGGGGAAAGGGAGGGGGCAGCTTTTGTTGATATGTGACGTATTATGGCGATCATATTTTGTAGACCTTAGTGTACGGAAAACTAGGTAGTTAGTCTCTCCTCTCCCAGCGAGAGCCTGGTATCGATCATTGTCCGACTGCGCTCATGCCATTGGCAGGGTGAAGTCCTGTGATACCAACACGCCGGTTCATTCCATTGAGCATAATGACAATATCATCAGCAGCAGCATCATCACCATCAGCATCATCATCACCATCATCATGTAAGAAGGTTCTAAGCAGACCGGGAAAGACTTTCAGTAATCACACACACACCCATTCAAATTATCGCCATGGTTTCTACCCGGACCCAGATTTTCTCTAATTACCCAGGCACTTACGCAAAATCGCCACGAGGTACTTAGGCAAACTCAACACCAGGTCCTTACGCAAAATCAACACCAGGTACGTAGGCAATATCAACACCACGTACTTAGTTAAAATCAACACCAGATATTTAGGTAAGTTCAACACCTGAGTGATGAGATGCTTGAGCAAAGCTGCCAACCTAACTATCCGAAACCAAATAAGAAATGATGTTATCAGACAGACAATGGGATCAACATCTTGTGCCACATATATAGAAAGACAGAAGATCAAATGGTTTGGCCATCTCGTTAGAATGCAGCACCATCAACTACCAGAACTGGCGCTACATCAAAGAACATCTGCTACCAGAGCAAGATGGCGCCCTAGAAGAACATGGTGTGACGACATCAGAGACATTTTACAGTCACACTTAGTGACACTATCCAGTGACACCCATCAGGCTCTGGAGCGCCAACTATTGCTCCCCGCGGTGCTTGGCGTGTAATATGTAAGACGATGATGACCCAGGCACATATTCCCATAACCCCACTACTGGTTCCTCACTCCCCCATGAAGTATGGTGTTGCCCCTACACCTAGTAGAAGCGCTAACGTCAACTGATTACTATGTCTGTCTTGTGTTGCTTTTACCGGCTGGCGACCTTGGAGCACTGTTTAGGCGGCGGGAACTGTGTTGAGATAGGGCTTAATTAAATGGCTGGAGGGGCTGGTCAACTCAAACATTTGTATTTGATAAAGAAAATATCTGCCAACATGGTAAATTAATTATCCACACAGTGGTGTCACAAAAGAGATATCAGTTGTTTGGACACATGTGAGGCCACCATGACAGCGTATAAACATCTTCTTCTTCTTCAGTATTCCGATTTGGAGCTTCACAATTTAGTAATTCAACAAAGTATAAACATGCTCACAAATATTGTTTGACGCTCATTGAAGTAGTCGAAGGTATTAGAGGACACCCTAGACAACATAACAATTGACAAATATAGGTACTCCACGGAGATTCGAACCTGTCACCTCCAAATGACGACAGCGCCTTGCTGCTGGAATAAAGTGCATTTCGACACATGGCCAACTCGACATCCCTAAACAAGTTCTCATATTGAGCCAGCTAGCATCTGCAGTCTACACCAGTGTTTCTCAACCGGTGGGGAAGTCCCCCTCCCCCCTCCCAGGGGAGAATTTTAGGGTTTCCAGGGGGGGGGGGGGGGGAATTAAGATTATTTCAAGATCGCGTTAATACAAGACCCGATTACTTGATTTGTGTCAGGTCTTAGTCAGATATGACTGAGCTACCGTATAACAGTAGACGGTACTACCTGCTTTCTATTAGCGCCGAACGTTGGGCGGCGCTTACCAAACCCGACACCCCACATTGTGCCAACCGCTTCGGGCGGAAGAGTGTAATTGGGAGGGTACAAGCCTTACCCTGGTGCGAGGAAATGCAACCTAAAGACAAAGTGTCATGGCAGGGCAAACCAGGCCCTAAGCCATGGCTGGCGGCTGGTCTAGGATCGAAGCTCCGACAGGCGGACAATTAGAGCATTGCTTTGCTGATCCGGCAGCTTCTGCAGCTTGTCTTGTTCCAGATGTAGAGGTGTTACCTTTCCTATGGAGTGAACTAGGAAGGCCGAGAGAGGGATCATGCTGCATGGGCAACACATGATCTCTATATTTTAGCCCAGGCTTTGTGCTATGGAGAGGCAATAACTCCACCCCTTACAAACTATCGTCTGTCAAGACGGCAAGGTGCCAATGATTACTTGATATACTTTTTCCCTTCATACTTTACGGTTCTGTACGTCTTATTCTTCTAAAATTCATTTTATTAAGTAAACCCACAAATCACGTTTTATGTGGACGTCTGGACTTGTTTTAGTATGTGCTATTAAATTTAGCTTCCATTGTTATGTATACTGTGTAGGGACAGGGGGGGGGGGGGGGGGGGGGGGGGTAGGAAATAGAAAAAAAGGGGGGGGGGGTGAATTATTCCGTTTCTGAAAATATGGTGAAAAGGGGGCGGGGGGGCATGGACCAATTTTTAGGTAAGAAATACGACAGGGGGGGGGGGGGGGGGTTGTCGTTCTGAAAATATGGTGAAGGGTAGCACGGACCAAAAAAGGTTGAGAACCACTGGTCTACACGAACCCACAACTATGGAATACGGACAGAATCCGTATCTAACTACTGAAATATCACCGCAAGGCTCGGAGGTTTAATTAACCAAGCATAGGTCAAATCAACACACACACACACACACACACACACACACACACATACACGCACACACACACATACACACACATATCAGACCTTAATGCTTACATAGTTTGTTGACATCCTTTTCAGGACGTCGCTGTCGCAGTCAACCCCAGCATGTTTGACTGTGATTTTTGGTAACTTTACGTTCAGTAGTTTGCCATTGCTTTCTGAACGACCGGCATTCATACCATTGTATGAAAACCAGCGCAAGGTCGTCTGCTTCAAAATCGCCCGCAGCTGTGTTTTTATGCGAGATTACTAATTCTCTCTGTCCCTAAACGTGTCTCTTACACTTTCTCTCTCTCTCTCTCTCTTCTCTCTCTCTCTCTCTTTCCCCTCTCTCTCTCTCTCTCTCTCTCTCTCTCTGTCACTCTTTCTCTCTCTCTGACTCTATCTATGTCAATTTCTGGCTCTCTATTGTCTCTCTGTCTCTCTCTCTGTCTCTCTATCTGTGTCTCTCTGTCTTTCTCTGTCTCTCTCTTTCTCTGTCTCTCTCTTTCTCTGGTTCTCTATCTTTTTCTCCCTTTCGCTCTCTCTGTCTCTCTATCAGTCTCTCAGCATCTCTGTGTCTCTCACTAATTCTCTCTCTGACTCTTTCTGTCTGTCTCTCTCTTTCTATCTATCTGTCTCCCTCTTTCTCTCTCTGTCTCTTTATTTGTCTCTCTCTCTCTCTCTTTCTCTATCTGTCTCTCTACCAGTCTCTCTCTGTCTCTCTATCAGTCTCTCTCACTGTCTATCTCTGTCTCTCTCTGTCTCTCTATCTGTTTCTCTCTTTTTCTCCCTGTCTCTTTATTTGTCTCTCTCTGTTTCTCTCTCTGTCTCTTTACCAGTCTCTCTCTGTCTCTCTATCAGTCTCTCTCACTGTCTATCTCTGTCTCTCTATCTGTTTCTCTCTTTTTCTCTCTCTCTTTCTCCCGCTGTCTCTCTATCTGTCTCTCTATTTCTCTATCAGTCTCTCTCTGTCTCTCCACCAGTCTCTCTTTCTGTTTCTCTCACAGTCTTTCTCTGCCTATATCTGTTTCTCTCTGTCTCTCTATCTATCTATCTATTTCTCTCTCTCTGTCTCTAAACCAGACTCTATCTCTGTCTCTCTATCAGTCTCTCTTTGCCTATCTCTGCCGTTCTCTGTCTCTCTCTCTCTCTTTATCCCTCTGTCTCCTTATCTGTCGCTCCCTTTCTCTCTATCTCTCTATCAGTCACTCTCTGTCTCTCCATCAGTCTCTCTTTCTATCTCTTTCACTCTGCAGAGCAGCAAACCGCTTGTCGTAATCTTCCCACAGCACGAACCCCGTGATCTGCCAACGACCCCATGGATCTCCGTCACCCCCGACCCCCATGGATCTCTGTGACCCACGACCCCCATGGACCTCTGTGAAACTGCACTCGAGAATCAAAATGACAGACTCAAAAAAGAAGTCCACAACTTCCTGAGCACAAGGCTGTCGACACAACCACATCGCTGCGGAGACCGCCGTAGAAAAGAGACTTACATATCATGGATTAAAGCGGGCGCGTTGGTGTATCGACTGCAATGTAACGCTGCCAATGGCAAGTGCTTGGGTCGGACAATATCCATGTCTGCCATCGATGTTCCCTACGACAGGGACAGATAGACAACTATTTCTTCAAGCTTATAGAAATGTGTGCCGCTTACATGGCTGTAGAACTATACTCCATTACGTGTCTCAATGGATACAGAGAAGAAAGAAGGAGACACCTCCAATATAGAGAAGAGCGGATCAAGTAAGGCCGCAGATACTCCAAGAAAACACCCAAGATAGAATAGCCAAGATAAAACAAGATTGTTAGGTTCACTCTACACTGCAGCATAGAAGAGGAAAGATAAGGTAAAAACGTTAATTACCTCTATAACCGCAGCACATCAGAGAGCCATGGAAGGGTTGTGGCGAGGCGCTGGCACAACGGATTCTAATCCCCAACACGGGGCGATGTTATAAATTGACGTACGCTACACGGTCGACCAGCCTAAAATGTCTACCGGGAAATGTCTTGGGTAGTAAAGGCGAACTCCGTAATACAGACAACATCACCCAGTGAGTGCTGGTTGGTCCATTCACGTATGGAAGTACGGATTTGCCACCATAAGGTGTGTACATGGATCCTTTAATACATCCTAGTGTAGAAAAGGAAAGGGAGTGGTTTAAGTACGGCACCTTGGCACCAAAAGATAGAAGAGGAAAGGATCAAGTTCGACCTGCAGGTTTCTCAACATCCAAAGATAGAAGAGGAAGGATCAAGCTAGACGAGGTCCCCTGTATCCCGAGATAGTAAACAAAAGATCAAGCTAGACCAGGTCTCTTATACCCCAAGATAGAAGAGGAAAGATCAAGCTAGACCAGGTCTCTTATACCCCAAGATAGAAGAGGAAAGATCAAGCTAGACCAGGTCTCTTATACCCCAAGATAGAAGAGGAAAGATCAAGCTAGACCAGGTCTCTTATACCCCAAGATAGAAGAGGAAAGATCAAGCTAGACCATCTTGTACCTCTAAACATCAAGCTAGAAGAGGAAAGATCAAGCTCGACCAGATTTTACCTTTACACTTTAAGATAGAAGAGGAAAGATCAAGGTAGGCCAGCAGGTATCTCTACCTCCCAAGATAGAATAGGAAAGATCAAGCTCGACAAGCAGGCCCCTCTACAACCCCATATCAGAAGAATACAGGAACACCACTTTTCAGGCTTCCCACAAACCCGAGAATGCAACCCCTCTTTCAGCAAACTATCCTGCCGCTATCTTCCAATGTAAATGTCCTGTTTTTCAGCATTCAAGAAGATACGACGAGTGGATTCAGTGCTTGTTTGTCATAGCTGTCATCGTGTAGTACACTAGACTGGCAAATATACAACTGACATAAGCAATGGCAGAGAGATTGCTGTCAACTTTGGTAAACAGCGTTGCCAAAGACCGGCGCCGTGGCAATTTGTAATAGTGTTTGTGTAGCGATGTTCGTCATGTGGTAATATACTGGGCCCGCGGGAGTTGGTTTTCTTTATCCGAGCATTCCGATTGTCTTTTGTCCGTTGAAGATAGGGATACATTTCTGAAGTGTTGTGTTATCCTTGTGGTATATGGTCAATAATTTGTCAAGTGTTGTATTTGCCTTGTAATACTTACGCAATAGAGATTTCCCCCCCTCTCTCTCTCTCTCTCTCTCTCTCTCTCTCTCTCTCTCTCTCTCTCTCTCTCTCTCTCTCTCTCTTTCTCTCTCTCACACTCTTGTTTTCTTATTCTCATTCTCTCTCTCTCTCTCTCTCACACACACACACTCTCTCTCACTCTCTCACACACACTCTCTCACTCTCACACCCTTTATATCTCTCTCGCTCTTGCTCTCTCTCTCACTCGCCCACTCAACTCTCTCACTCACTCGCTCTCACTCTCTCACTCACAATCTCTCTCACTATCTCTCTCTCACGCACTCTGTCACTCACTCTCTCTCTCTCTCTCTCTCTCTCTCTCTCTCTCTCACTCTTGTTTTCTTATTCTCATTCTCTCGCACTTTCTCTCTCTCAGTCTCTCACTCTCACACCCTGTATATCTCTCTCGCTCTTGCTCTCTCTCACTCGCCCACTCAACTCTCTCACTCACTCGCTCTCACTCTCTCACTCACAATCTCTCTCACTATCTCTCTCTCACGCACTCTGTCACTCACTCTCTCTCTCTCTCTCACTCTTGTTTTCTTATTCTTATTCTCTTGCATTCTCTCTCTCTCTCTCTCTCTCTCTCTCTCTCTCTCTCTCACTCTCACACCCTTTATCTCTCTCTCGCTTTTGCTCTCTCTCTCTCTCTCTCTCTCTCTCTCTCTCTCTCTCTCACAGACCAGACAGACAGACAGACAGACAGACGGGCGGACGTATGGATAGACAGACAGACAGATTTGCCATAGACAACCAAAGCAACTCTCCTGATGTGAAGGAAGTAAATAACCATAAAAACTGCACAATTCCCAGCTCGTGACGTGCACCACGTACTAAACTCAACAGCTGAGAATCATTTTACATTGTAAATCTCACCTCTCGAAGCATTTACACGTTGTAAATCAACGGTCTGGAGTTATTTACACATCGTAAATCACTGCATGGGAACTTGACGCAAAACTTCTTCTCATGTGAAACATTTCTACATAGCCGGAGCACAAGTATGGATGCTATTATTTCTAGTTAATGGCGGAAATGACAGATTGATTGCCTTTGCAAACAAGACACTGGCTGTATGTATTCACCAGTACTTGTAAGTTAGCACCTTTGTGTATCTCCAGCGGTGTCTATGATCTTATTTTCTTTCTTCTTCTCTTTTGATGAATCTTCCGGGAGTAACTTTTCAGTTAGATGCAAAGGCACTCAGGTCGTTTGAAATAAGTGTTTTATCAGGGTGAGCTTGGTGGAGAGACTTGCTCTCCGCTCTAGTACCGAAGTGCTATCTCCACGGGAACTGTGTTGTAGAGTTTATCGTCCCCTCTCCTTTCTTAGCAACCAGTGGCGTCTGCATGACTGGTTCTGAAACTTCAAGTCTGTGGGGGTACATTTTAGGATGATACCGGGCGATGATTCAGCATAACACATGCGGGCTGTTTAGGATTAGGACTAAGTTTTAGGACTAGGGGGTGGGGGGAGGGGGCTGCATGGTCTCGAGGTATGGTGTCCGCCTCGAGTGCTGGAGGTCCCGGGTTCAAGCCCCGGTGATGACCGGGATCTTTTCATGGGGCTTCTAGTAACAACATTTCCTCTCGTCTCTGGGTAGTAAGATCGGACGCCCGTGTGTATTGTTGCGCACGTAAACAAATTCCTTGGCAGTTGGAAATCGAAAAAGAGTAGCCTAACGGCGCTACCCGGGCAAAATTTCGAGTTAAAGATCTACCCAAAGTATTTAAGGATCCTCGCCGGTGCTACGGAGTTCGTGCACTGAGCTGAGTTTCTCCAGACTCCGGTTTGAGTTAGGAGGAGAACGGAGCACTTATGGGTTGCACCCGTGTGGTGTGATGTTGATCCATAGACTAAACTAAACTAAACTAGGACTAAGTTGATAACGTCTCCTCCATGGGTTTTAGGTGCTCCATTGACAACAGGCTAACCCAATGCCTAGAGGGAAAGGCATCTACGGTCTATCTAATCTTGCTTTCTGTATGTCTTTATCCTGAATCCGGCTCTCTGGCGACGGGGTTAAGCGCACAATTCTTAATTCCGCATACCGCGTTCGAAACACAGCTGCGAGCAATTTGGAAGTAGACAGACTGCCTTGCGTGTATATTTACGCAAAGGTATGAGCTCCGGATGTTCAGAAAGCAAAGGCAAACTGCTAAACGTAAAATTGCCATGAAATCACAAACAGCCAAACAATGCTGGGGTTAACCGCGACGCCCTGTAAAGGATACACAACTAACATTATTTTTTATTTTCCCCACACATGTGTTATTTAATCCTCTTCTGTCCAGGAAGTACGGACACTTTCTACACACCTTGTGACGTAGTACGCATATTGAGCTAGCCTCATACATTTATCATCATCATCAAGTGCCCTACCAGCTGGCATAGGCGTTCATGGCTCTCCACAGATCTCGGTCTCAGGTGTTCTGGATCAACTCTGCTGATGATATTCCTCCATGCCACCGTCTCAATCCATCCATCATCATTTCTCGTGGTCTGCCTCTGCTTCTTACCCTTGATCTTTCTAGTTATCACGATGTTCTCCGATGCCTCTCTTCTCATCACATGACCAAATAAAGCAGTTTGTCTCTTTCTTATTGTTGTATATAATGTTCTAGTTTATAAGCCTCTTTCAGACAATCATCATTAGTAACTCTGGCAGTCCAAGGACTTCGCAACATTAATTTCAGGAACCACATCTATGTTGCCTCCAAGTTCTTCTTAATTTGTTCATTTACATTCCAATATTCACTGCCATTCAGTAAAACGGGTTCTATATAGCACTTCAGCACTCTCTTTCTTACATTCAATGATAGTGACTTATTGCATTAGATATTTTTCATTTTCTGAAATTCAGCTTTTGCTTGCCCTAGTCTGTTCTTAATCTATGTTGTGCATCTTCTATCTGATGTTATAAATGCCCCTAGGTATTTAAAATTACCCACATGGTTATGAATGTTACCTTATATTTCCATTTCACATGTTGGTATCACCATTTTTTAAATATATAACCATCGTTGCAGTTATCTTGGCTTTCTTTTTCTTCTTCTGCGTTCATCCGGAGAGTTTTTTTGGACGTGATTGTGTTGTACCTGTTTACAACAGAGCTGCGTTCTTGCGCCCTTAGGCCGACATATCCGACTTCATCGGGCATTTGTCGACGGGGTTAACCTTCCCGGTTCTTGGTATTCAAGGAGAGTCCTTTCTTTGCACTCTCTGATATATTTATAAATATGAATATTATCGCGCCGGCTTCCTTTACTGTTCAAAACATGCCCTGATGCCCACTTCAGTCTGGTTCAACCAGCCTATGAAGGTCATTTAAATTTTTTTTTCAAATCCACCTGGATGCGAATTCAAATCCGCGACAACAAAGAAGACAGGTAAGCCAGTTAGGCACTGCAGTACCGCGACTCTCAATCTCCTTCTGCACCGGATAATTATTAGTTTTACTTTCTCGTCATGAAATTGTGATTAAACTTCCGGTGCGCTGACGGCAGGGTCATGATCGCAACGTCCTGCAAATTTCATGCAACGTGTTTAACATTTATGAATTTCAAGTAACTGCGATTTGAATATCAGAGTCCATAACAGTTTGTCATAAGAAGAACCAGTAGGGCTGCTTTATGGGCGAGACAACTTGGCATCAGCAAACACACCGAGTGCACCTTGGTGGGGCCAGAATGCTGCCACATTTCAAGCCATCGCCTTCTTACATATTGACCGATATAAGCGATTCTCAACTGGCTTTTGTGTGTTTGTGTGTGTGTGTGTGCGTGCGTGCGTGCGTGTATATATATGTGTGTGTGTGTGTGTGCGTGCGTGCGTGTATATATGTGTGTGTGTGTGTGTGTGTGTGTGTGTGTGTGTCTTCCCTCACCGGACTACATTTTAATGTTCATAGGGTGGACAGTTTACAGCAAAAGCCCATATTATTGCAATATTGATGTATCTGCTTCTTCTTCTTATTATTATTATTAGTAGTAGTAGTAGTAGCAGCAGCAGCAGCAGCAGCAGCAGCAGTAGTAGTAGTAGTAGTAGTAGTAGTAGTAGTAGTAGTAGTAGTAGTAGTAGTAGTAGTAGTAGTAGTAGTAGGAGTAGCAGTAGTAGTAGTAGTAGTAGTAGTAGTAGTAGTAGTAGTAGTAGTAGTAGTAGTAGTAGGAGTAGCAGTAGCAGTAGCAGCAGTAGCAGCAGTAGCAGCAGTAGCAGCAGCAGCAGTAGTATTAGTAGTTTTTTTAAACTCTTTCCATTCTTATAATTCAGTTATTAGGCCTTAATGTAGTCACCGTAGTATCTTCCCGATTATATGTTGTGTTTTGGGTATTTGATTGCTGATGAAGGCTAGTCGCCGCAACGTCCTGTTTTCCGTAATTGTGTTCTCTAAAGCTGCATTACTTTGTGTTATATTTTGCTGTTTATGTTTCCACAGCTTTACCGCAGTTCCAGTAATTTTATTCATTCTTATACTATGGGAGACCACTGATGATATGTCTTACTATGTGAGAGTGGGAAAGAGAGAGAGAGAGTGGGGAGAGAGAGAGAGAAGGGGAGAGAGAGAATGTGGAGAGAAAAAGGGAGAGATAGAAGGATAGATAGCAAAAAGGGGAAAGAGAGAAGGGGAGAGAGAGAGAAGGGGAGAAAGATAAGGGGGTGGTAAGGGGAAGAGAGAAAACGACAGAGATGGCGAGAGAGAGAGAAGGGGAGAGAGAAGGGAAGAGAAAGAAAGAATGGGGAGAGATAGACAGAAGGGGAGAGATCGAGAGAAAGGGTGAGAGAAAAGGCGGACAGAGATGGGGAGAGAGAGAAGGGGAGAGAGATGGGGAGAGAGTGGACAGACAGATTATGATTCAGTATCACAAACACTATATGTTTAGTCTCTCTACAATGATTTGTGTATATTAAAGTTGAAAAATTCACAAAGAACTGACGGACACCCTGAATGCATAATGGGTTATCTGCTCTGTACGTTTAGTATTTCGCGAATGCCAGGCACGGCAGATATGCAATAATTTATACCATTGTGAAGCGCCGCCGTCATGGGATTTCGTCTTTCCAGCAAAGCTTTGGTGTCAGCTTTCGTCTCGGCAAATTTCCGTGTCGTCAGAAACTCTGATGTATGGAGAGCAGAATAAAGAGTGGAACGACGACTCTCCACGAATGCCAGTCTCCGATATCACAAAGCCAGACTTTTATATGGTCTTGCCTGCCAAATCATGACAGTGTGTGTCTATTTATTCCAAACTGACTTTGCTGCAATGTTCTATATGCAGGATACCCCTGCGCAGGGGTTCTCAAAATGGGATGTCTGGTGCCGTATGAAGACTCGTTATATTTATATGCGGTCTCAGTGTCGTGATGCTAGAGAATCCACTTGTTTCCTAGCGAAGCAAAATTAAATACAACCATTAAAAACATGTTCCGTAGCGGAGGTCAGCACGGCAGAAATGATAATAGCGCAGGCTCTGAAACTTCCGGTGTGCTGATGCCGAGGTAACGGCTTCAACCTCTACAACGGTCAGCTGGACTAAAATGTTGACTTCTCTTCCTTTATTTAGAAAGTAAAACAAGTGTAGTGTGACTGTAGTAAGTAAGACAAGTGTAGTGCGACAGTAGCAAGTAAGAAAATTGTAGTGTGAAAGTAGACAGTAAGAAAAGTGTAGTGTAACAGGAGAAAGTAAGACAATTGCAGTGTGACAGTAGCAAGTAAGACAAGTGTAGTGCGACAGTAGTAAGTAAGACAATTGTAGTGTGACAGTAGTAAGACAAGTGTAATCTGTGAGGTCGCCTGTGTGTTTCTTACGATAAAACAAATGTAAATCAGTACCTGTGTTTTTATTTACAATGTCATGGTTTATGGGTTGTGTTATTTCTGATGAGTCTTAGTCGGTTAGTAGGCCTGTAGTAAGCCTTAAAAATCCATACAAATAATTCATATCTATGCAAATTCAAAGCTGTATTGCGGGGATATACTCAGGTCCAGGGATTAACGTGAATATTCACGATTTAAAGTTATCGTCTCAGGGAATCTCCAAGGCGAAGGTTGAGGGTATGATTCCAGGCTACTGCGCTCGGTTCACGAGTGCAGTTTTCTCTGAGACACCTGAGGGTTGTCGCTGGAGAAACAGACTTCGTGCTTTGTGCGACAATTTCGGCAGGCCGCCCTTCGTGTGGTTACAATCGATTCTGCTTCTTCGCTTCCTTCATTTACTTCAGTGAAGTGTTGGAGAGAGCTATAAAGAACTTTTATGGGCTCTTTCTAATGCTATTTGTAAGTTAGTATTTTTTTTCTCTACGGTTGTTCTTGATACCATCAATCCATCTTTTACGTTGTCGTCGCCTTTATTTTATTTATCTTCCTATTTATCTTCCTTCAAAGTGGCTCAAGATCATTGGTTCTCAACCTTTTTTGCCCGTGTCCCCCTTCACCATATTTTCAGAACGTCATTCCCCTCTTTCGTGTTTCCACCCTAAAATCCCCCCCCCCCCATCCGACACACACGGTATACGTAATAATGGAAGGTAAATTTAATAGCACATACTAAAACAAGTCTAGACTTCTACATGAAACGTGATTTGCGGGTCTACGTACGTTATAAATTGAATTTCAGACGGGTGAGACGTACAGAACCATAAAGTATGAAGGGAAAAACAATATCAAGTCATCGGTTCTTGTATTATTAACGCGATAATGAAATAATCTTAATTCCCCCTCCCCCCTGGAATTCCCCACCGGTTGAGAACCACTGCTCTAGATGGTACCAGGACATTCTTGTGAAGTGGCCAAACCATTTAATCTCTTGTTCCTTAATGAGATGCATGACTTGTTTCAGGCCTAGTCATATAATAATTTCCTCATTCCCAAGTCCTTCTCTCACAGTTACTCCCACAGCTCTTCTAAAGCATCTGCTTTCGATGTTTTAATTTTGCTCTCATTAATTGCAGTAAGCTTCCAGGTTTGACAGTGGTTGCATAATGTCGGCTCAAAATAGTTCTTATGAGATTTTCTTGCGCGCTTATAGGTATTTTTCTATGCGGTAGAAGTGCGATAACAGAAGGAAAAAAAAACAGTCGCTTAAAAGTTGACAGGGTCGACTTCATTGCACCGGGTTTTATCCCATATGTCTCGGTCTCTTTCCGCAGCGCGGAAAGCGTCGCACAAAGCACGAATCCGTAGCTCTAGCGACGACCCGTAGGAGTCTCCGAAATTTTTCACTCATGTGGTTTCTGAGGAAAATGCAAAGAATACCATGGACAGACAGAAAAACCAATGACCAAGTACTACAGGAGACAAATGAAAATCTTAAATTGATTAGAGAAATTAGATGTAGACAGTCAACATTTTTTGGACATGTTATGAGAAGAAATTGATTGGAGAACTTAGTGACAACTGGCAAGATCGAAGGGAACAGACCAAGAGGAAGACCGAGAAGAAAATACCTGGATGGCTTGGCCGCATGGCATGGACGAGACAGGAACACTGAGCTGATCCACGACGCTGGTGATCGATTGAAATGGCGAGTCATGGCCGCCCACGCTTTCTGGCACGGCACATGATTGATTGATTGATTGAACCGAAGGACACGGCCCGGAACCGAACCCACAACCTTCGGAGCCCGAGTCAAACGGCTTGACCACTTCACCACGGAGACTCCCGTTGTGTGCGATAATAGAATCCATTAGTAGGCAATAATATAAATACTCTATATTTGAAACGTGGTGTCCACTTCACTTGTGCAATAAATCACAATTAGCGCCGTATTATATGTATCATGGCGTTGTTTTACAAATGTCACTGCACTGTTTCATATTCTCGCTTCCCATTAAGTTAGAATCTCGATACGCCACAGAGATAGCGAGAAATGAAGAAATAAACTACCAGGAATAAAGTACTAAAAGAAGACAGAAAAATTGATAAATGAAATGTAAAATAGACAGAGGAAAAGATAAATAACATGGAAAATAGAAACAGGAAAAGATCGATAAAATGGAAAACAAGTGAAAGAAATGGGCGCAGGGAGATTAAAAACAACCAACAAAAAAAAAACACACACGCACACACAAAAACAGCCATGAAAACAAAAGTAGAAACATATTAACAGAGAAAGCAGACAGCATCGTAAGAAACTCAGACACTGTCAATTTTCAAACCATACTACGCACTTGACATTTTTGGCATATATTTCCTATTCTTATCTGGCCATCACCATAACCGTCATTGAAACACCCCCACATATTGACACTCACAAAAACGCACACGCATCTACATGTATACACTAAACATATTTCTTCTCTCTCATATGTTCATTAAACGAAAACAAAAAACGTATTTTTCTTTAGTAACAACATGCTAAATAATTCATTTTCGTGAATTACTTACAAAAAAGAGGCAGGAAATTTATTGGCGTGAAATAACCAGATTTTACAGCTGTTTTCTTCATAAAGTAACCCATAGATTTGAAATACCGGAGCTGTGATCCCGCTTGCCAGGCACCCAGTGTGTATTCTTTCCGACAATAGCCCGCATGAGAATGGCAAAATGGTGCTCCATAACTCTTGCTTGCTGATATAAAATGCAGCTTGGAGCAGATGCAGTACTAAATCATCTCCCTTGTACATGCAGCCTGGGAATGACGGAGAGTCAGTCCTGTTTTTTAAGTATGTGCGTTTTAGCAATCGTCGATCTCTTGAACTGATGAGCTCGTTGCGCTGCAGTTTGGTGTTGTTGCTTTAAGACGAGATGATGATGATGATGCTTGCGTCCGTGACATGACTTCTTGGCTTAAAAGGAGCTAAAGAAACAAGTTCGAGAGTACAAGTATCTGGGCAGTGTGTTCACATAGAACAAGTATCTGGGTGGTGTGTTCACATAGAACAAGTATCTGGGTGGTGTGTTCACATAGAACAAGTATCTGGGTGGTGTGTTCACATAGAACAAGTACTTGTCCATGCTTCTTCCCGTTTGGGTTGATGTATTATATGCCGTCTGGTCTGCGCTTTCATTAGAACTTGTATCATGAGGCCACAGATGAGGTCGCAGAGTTCGAAACGATATCTTGTCAATCTCCATGGAAGGATACTTCAAACACACACATTTATATTGTCCTCTCTAAAAACATTTACAACCAAACTATAGACACGAGTTGAACTTAGAAAACACCGCATAATAATGCATTGACCGCGCCTCTATAGTTGGACAGAAGACAATTCTTGTCTGTGAAGAGATCATAGACACATGTCAACAAAGTCCAAGAGCGTTGACGGCGAACCAATGCGTCTGTGAAGAGTTCTTCTAGCGCAGAGAGATCAACATGAAGCGCCTAACAACAACACCTACGATGTCACTTTATTCTATAAATCTCCCAAGTCAAGAACTTAATAGCACCTCTGCATGTAGACACGTTATGTTGAAAACGCTTACAAATTATTTTCCTTTATCTTTTTTGTTCCCACACAAACGCATACAAATTATTCCCCTTTAATACTTCTATTCACAAACTACAGCGACAACAGCATTTTTGAGTTGTGATAGTACAAATTCCAGCCTACCACAACTTCAGCCTCTTTCATCAACTACTTAATCATATTTGAGACTGACTTTCTGTGCAAAGACAGCGGGAAATTATAGCACCCATTTCTTCCACAGCGTGGCTGCAATAATGGGTGGAAATTACACGCTAAGACGCTTTCCATTTACACAGCTTCACACAACGCACGTTCGATGTTTGACGTTGAATTTCTGATGCGTCTTGTCACAAGGCATTGTCAAGTCCCCCTTTGGGAACACCACAACTTTCCTCTTCAGAAAAACTGGAAAACAGCCACTTTGTTGAAGATGTGAAGTCCTTGACTTTTGACGAGCTCTGACTTAAGATCGTCTTCAGCTTTGTCGCATTCTCTCGTGGAGCATTGCTGCTTGTTGATGTCGCAGGTTTATGAAGATGAAGAGCGGGAGAGAAATTAGCGGCCAAGACAACAATGCTGGCAACATCTGCCCCCGGTGCGTCACAGAATGTCTTTCGCCACCTTGTTTTATTTCTGGAAGATTTTTGTTTGTTTTCGCTTTTTTTTTTTTTTTTAACTCGATCGTCGTCCATAGACGTGCTACCACTTTTAGTGCACTGGGCTGATTTTTGCATGTGAATTAGCTTTCCCTTTTACCAGTGTCCCTCGCCATCAGTCGACCCCACGCCGACTTCAGAGGTACTTGTAATTTACGTCCTCAAGTCATGGAAGAGAAGTCAACATTTTGGGCCAAGTGACCGGTGTACGGGTTAAACCCGCTACGTCGGCATCAGCGAACCGGATGTTTAAGAAAAACCGCTCTTATCCATTCCGCCATACACGCATTCACACACTCAAGCTGTCTATCTGTCTGTCTGTTGGTACGTACGCAGGACCCGTGTATGTGTGTGTGTGTGTGTGTGTGTGGTGTGTGTGTCCATGTATGCATGTCTGTATGCATGAACAGATGGATGGATGGACAGATGGAGTTGAACAACATCAAGACTAGTCCCCCACACCAACGCTCTAATACGTACAACTCTGCTGAATTCACCAAATACATCATAAATCGCATTCTATACAAACATAAAATGTTTACAACCCACTTGATAGAGCCAGTGCTGACAATGGTAAACCCAGGGTAATTTAAAATCGACAATATATCTTCACAACAAGAAACACCAGAACAAAGTTACAACCGAAGAGGACAATATGTTTTACAACGTCTATAAAAGACAGGGAAAAAGAGGCAATCAGGAGATAGATTACATAACAAGTCAGGATAAATATGTCAGCCACTGACTACAACACGCCTTTGTCTCAGCCGTTTGTCCTATGCACGTATGATTACACTAGTAACTATATCTTCTCTACATGACGCTGTAAAATCTATTGTTTACAATTGAATATTAATTCTCGTAGCCTGTTAACACATCAGTGGTTTAGTTTGTAGACAGGAGAGGTTTAATTTTTGAAGCGTCGTTTGCAGAAAGAGAGACAGGATTGGATATTGTTCTCCGTGTTATACAGCTGTCTGTTGTTAAGAACTAACCGTGCTTAGACAATGCTGTAGTTAATAGGATAGATTTGACTGCTAGCAGAGATAAGAAAGTCATTACTTCTTCATGTCGAGTTTAATGTTCATGTGTATAGCTTTAGAAGATTCTTGATGTCTTTTGGTTAAACTTTCATGTCTAGTGATTTGGCTATTGCATTTCCCTTTGTGACTCATTTTTTGCATCTGTTTGTTGTGAACGATGTTTGTTGGCATTCCTGATCTAAGATACGTAAATGTAAGCATGTAATAGGAAGGTCTGTATGTACAATGATAGTGCCAAGAAGGGCACTGGTTTAAACGATTAAAAGGTTACCCCTATGGGATTCTCCAGTGTTCAGTATTTTCATCTATATTAAAAACTATATGCATATTCTTTACCTCTGCAGCGAGGGAGTTACGGATGAAGTTCGGAGTTCGTAATACGGCATACCGCGTTCGCAACACAGCTGCGGGCGATTTGGCAGCAGACAGCTTTGCGTTGGTTTTTTTATAAGATGAAATGAGTTCCGGTCGTTCAGAAAGCAATGGCTAACTACTGAATGTAAACTTGTCAAGATATCACGAACAGCGACGTACTGTAAAGGATATGTAACTAACTTTTTTTTAACACGCAAGCGCTAAGCCGTATGAGGTTTTCTTTTCTTTGTTTTCTTTTTTTTTTTTTTTTTGAAACACTACCTTCGCATCAGCAGCACCGGAAGTTTACGAGCAAGCGCTCTTATAAATTCGGCGATGTAGACTTCCATTACCTTTTTTTTATGCAGCGGATGGTTATTCTTGATTTTCTGTTTTTTTATTATTGCTTTACTCATTTCTATATGGATAATACTTGAACAAGTAATTGCAATATAGAAGCATTAGAATACAACAAATTACAATGTAATAGAGGGACGAAGAGGTGTTTCCAAGGCACCAGGGCCGGGTTATATACTGGCCAAGACCTATTGACGCGTCCTCGTCGAGCGTCCTGGGCAACAGGTCCCTTCGGGGTCCTGGCTAAAGTCAGTAGGATCGTTGATTCCTCCGAAGTCGGAGAGTGTCTGCCTGTACGGCGAGGAACCACCAGTCTGCACACCAATAAGCCAGACATGGGACAACGGATACTCACGCAAAACTCAGGTCCTGTATGACATCACACTGATGTTGGACAATAGGATGTCTTCATCCGACATACAGGACTTCGCGTTGGAGCTCAAGCCAACGAACACAAGCAAGCAAGCAACAATGTAATAGAGAGAATGGAAATGTTGCATATAACCTGTTTTGCCGTTTGGCAGTGAATCACGTGAATGAACAAATTAGTAAGAGCTGGCAGACACAATTGCCATTCATTTACAGAAACCAACTTTGTGCAAACAAAACGACATGATAGTCAGTTTGAAATTACCGGGGTAGACATTTCAAATTATTGTGTGGATATGTGTGATGTATATTTCAGCTTGGAGGGTTTATCTTATTAC
Organism: Cepaea nemoralis; assembly: GCA_014155875.1. Lineage (NCBI taxonomy): Eukaryota > Metazoa > Mollusca > Gastropoda > Stylommatophora > Helicidae > Cepaea > Cepaea nemoralis. The sequence goes on along the minus strand of JACEFZ010022467.1, from coordinate 479,457 downwards.
TTCAGTTACCGTTGTGTAATTTCTGCAGTATGTACCTGACGACAGCCGACTCTGTGTTGAATGCAATTCGTAATCCCGCATACCGCGTTCGAAACACAGCTGCAGGCGATTTTGAAGCAGACCGTCTTGCGTTGGTTTCTATACAATGGTATGATTGCCAGTCGTTCAGAAAGCAATGGTAAACTACCGACCGTAAAACTACCTAAGAAATACAAACAGCCAAAAGATGTTGGTGTTGAATACAACGTCCTGTAAAGGATACGCAGCTAATTTTTAACCTGTCGAGAGAAACGCCAGGCAATAAATCGTGCAAGCTATTGTTTGTGTCTGTCATGAGCTGGAATGTGAACTGTATCACATTGAGGCGTGTGCCCGGCCTGTAGGCGAGAAGCACGCTTCAGTGTGATCGGAGCTCATATCCCAGCTCATGTCAGTGTCTTCATTATTCAAATTAGGACGAGCTTGGAAGCAACGAAAATGTTTCCTGAGACGAATGTTGCTATTACCTTGGACTGTCAGGGTAACCAACAACCACTGTCTGAAGGAGGCTGATGGGAGTAAACCATTGTGTACGACTTTAAGAAAGTGATAAACAGCATATTTTGGTCATGTACTGAGAAGAGAGAGAGAGAGAGAAAGGAACATCGTGGCAACTGGAAAGATCAATGGTAAACGAGGCAAAGTCACACCAAGAGAGATTATACTGGAAGGACTGAGACAGTGCCATGTGCAAAGCTGAAATATAAACACATATTCACACGGTAATTTGAACTGTCTACTACGATCATTTCTTCTTCGTTCATCTGGAGTTTTTTTTTTCGGACGTGATTGCGTTGTGCCTGTTTACAGCAGAGCTGCGTTCTTGCGCCGTTAGGCCGACACATCCGACTTCTGCGGGCATTTGTTGACCGGGTTAACCTTCCCGGTCCACGATCATTTTAAACTGACTGTCGCATATTTCTATTTTCACAAAGCTGATTTCTGTAAATGAATGACAATTGCCTCTACCGGCTCTACCTAAATTTGTTCAGTCACATCAGCAACACAGTTGATCCAGAACACCAAGAACCAAGATCTGTTGAGAGACATGAAAGCCTACGCCAGTAGACAGGCACTATTGATGATGTTCATTAATTAACCCCACTTTATAAATTTAAGAACATCTTATACAATCAAATAAAACCCATGTTATCGAAATTCAATGACTGATGTCATAAATAGTATCAGTCTTTACTTCCCATGACGTTTCCTGATAGCCATTGCTCTGCTGGAACGACCTGGGAAGCCAGGTCAATCTTCTTCTTCTTCTTCTTCAGCATTCCGAGCCATTGAGGTTCTTTGCTGCAAATACAATCTGTCTCCATTCGTCTCTCTGGTGGACCTTCTCTTGCCAGTCGTTGATTCCAAGTGCTTGTAGGTCTGTATGTATATTATCTCTCCACCGCCTTCTTGGTCTACCTCGGGGTCTACGGTCATTATTTCCTGAGTGTAAGCGAGTTTTGTTTCCCTATTATCTTCCATTCTTTCTATATGCCCCAGCCATTGTAGTCTATTAGCCTTCATGATACCAGTGATTAGCGGGGACTTAAACAAATCATAAATGTCTTTGTTACTTCTTCTTTTCCACTCTCCACTTTGTGTATCCCTAATGGGTCCAAAGATGCGTCTTAAAATTTTGTTCTCAAAGGTTTGTAACAAGGCTTCGTCTCCTTTCGTTGTACTCCAGGTTTCAGAGCCATACAGCACAACTGGTCTGATCAGTGTTTTGTATATTGTGATTTTGGTGTTACGAGATAGCGCCTTTGATTTTAGTAGATGTTGTAGTGCATAGTATATCTTATTTCCAGAGTTGATTCTAGTTTGTATTTCTTCCCTTATGATGTTGGAGCAGTTGAAGATTGTACCCAGGTATTTGTATGTTTCCGTTCTTTTAATGGTCATATTATCTATTTGTATGTGGCCAGAGTTTTTAGCCATTCCGTCTCTTGAAATTACCATATATTCTGTCTTATCTTGGTTGATAACCAGCCCCATCTGTTGGGCTTTTTCCTTTAGGTGAGTCAATATTTCTCAGTCCGATATCGAGGCTCATGTATTTGTTTCGTAACAAAGAAAGGTTTTTACAGGTCAATGAGATCAGATATTTAGATCTCTCGGATAGGTGCGAAAAACAGGAGGCTTCGTGTGGAAATTGCCCAGGTGAAAAATTTCACGGCAGTTAGAAATCGCAAAAAGCAGCCCTTTAGGTTAAATCACCTGGCAAAACTGCGGGAGTGTGAGAGAAAGAACAGGCCGATATGCTGGCAGAGAATGCACCTCTTGGTGGTCGATTACCTATGGAGAGGTGGTCATGCGCATGTGGGACAAGGTGGAGAAGGCGGGGCAACTGACTGATAACCCGTATGAGGAAAGAATGATATTGCGGGGGATCGGCAGGGATTCTGGATGAATCTCAAAACTGAGAGGGAAGACTGGGATCATCAGACAGCGGTGGGAAAACTTAATAGTGTGACTCTTCACTGGCTGTTGAACGAAAGGATGGGGCGCGTGTGGGAATGTGCTGAGTGCGGTGATGTCAGTTGTTAGCTACATTCAACTGTTATGAAAGAAAACCTACCCACGGGTAGATAGAGCCCGTTATATAGGATGGAATCAGCCTAGAGCAGTGATTCTCAACCTTTATGGCCCATGCACCCCTTCAATATGTCAACCCCCCCCCCCCTTTCGTATTGCCTCCCTATACCCCCCCCCCCCCGCCCCGCGCTCTTGCCCCTACACAGTATTCTTAAAATATTGACGCTAAATTTAATAACACATACTAGAACAAGTCTAGACGTCTATATAAAAAGTTATTTGCTGGTCTATTTACGTTATAAAACGAATTTCAGAAGGGCGAAAAGTACAGAACCGTAAAGTATGGAGGCGAAAACAATAATATCAAGTACAGTAATCGGTCTTTGTATTAACGAGATCTTTAAATGATTTTAATCCCCCTCCTGAAACCTTAACCCCCCCCCCCCCCCCCCCCCCCCCCCCCCCCCCCCCCCCCCCCCGTTCCCCCACCAGTTGAGAACCACTGATCAAGAGGAAGCAAACCTTATAAATATGCATGCCGACCTCGGACACACTGACCGTTGAGTTCCATAACAATGTGTGACCTCCTTTCCTCGAAAGAGGCATGAAGAAGCAGAAGTTACAAAAATCGAGGAGTATTCGAACAAAGACCATTGGGTCAGGAGGCCAGTGTACTAACCACTCCACTACACCACGCTTTACCTACAGATCAACTCATGCTCAAACTCCAACACCACATCCGCTTCCGTTTCCATGACATTTGGATTGGATGACCCGAAAAACGTGGATGGGAAGTATGAGTGCTAGCTGACAGAAAGATAGATACAGGCTTAGTGCACGTGGGAGAGTCGTCAATCAAGATTGCCAGGGACATGTGTAGCGGTTGGCGGCTACAGACAAACGGGCAATTTGTGTCATAGCCGCCTGACAAATCAAAGCGGTGGCCGCTGCAGCAGCGGCAAAAGAAACGTTTATCGCCGTCGTTGGAGACGTCAGCGTGTTGCAGGGCCGTAGTTGTTGTTGCAACTGCAACAGCTTGTGTAAATAAACTCTTAAACTAGGCGAGGCCAGGTGTTGGCCAGAGATTTCCCAGCGTTCATAGTGGAGTGACTGCTATTGTTGTTTTTGTTTCCTTTTCATATAGTTATACAGTTGAAATATCCAATTTATTACAATTTCTTCTTCTCTCCTCCTCTTCCTCCTCCTCCCCTTCCCCCTCCTCCCCCTTCTCCTCCTCCTCTTCTTTTTCTTCTTCTTCTCAAGCCTAAGAAAGAATTATGCAAACAAAGCTTAGCGAGTTCAGCAGCTCAGGCGTGGAACAACCTTCCACCACAAATAAAAACCACCAACCCTTATACATACAATCGTAACCTATTTTAACCTGATTTCATAACAGACTATATCCCCCCCCCCCCCCTTTTTAAAAATAAAACACCAGTAATTTTTAAAAACAAATGAGTATACTAAAAATTCGCCTAACAGTGGTATGGCATATTTATAATTTTCAGTACAGACTGGCAGTACACGAGACAGACAGCTGTGGGTAGACATGATCACCAACCCCACATGGCATGACAACAAAGATGGGAATTCGTAATACTTGACTTACTAAACATAACAGAAGGAATTGTTTTATTATAGTATGAGGAAAACAGCATAAGAAAATGATTATATAATACGTCCTGAAACCAAGGTAATAAATTGGGCGTCTAACCTTTTTTGATAACGGCTATCAACCAGGAAGACCTACGTGCACTTCGGAAATACCTCGGCCGTTGGAGATCGAAAAGGTTGGGCAGAATGGGCCGCTGTCCAGGTTACATTTCAAACTAGAACAATAGATATACTCACAAACAGAATATTTATGGCATATGGGATTCTATCGTGCAGACATTGGATCGGTGTCGGCGCTAGGGTGCTCGTGCGCGGTGCTCGGTCTCGTCTTGTGAGATCTGTGGGAGGAAACTATAGCACTTATAGAGATATATGTAGGCAATGAAAGCGATCTTTAACAATTCAAAGCAAATTAAAGCAAACAAAATGAAATCAAATCACATAAAACGAAACCACATCACACCAAATCAAACCAAACGAAATCAAACTATACAAAAGTCAAATGAAACCAAATCACTTGAAACCAAATCAAACCACATCAAATCAAGCTAACCAAATATTAAAATCTGTTTTGTAGACAATCCTTTTCGTTTGCTAAAATTATTCAATATAACTGTCCTGGTATTGTAGTGGTTAGCAAGTTTACCTACACATCTTGTAGGTCACGTATTCGAACCCACCCGGTACATATTGTTTTATTTTGTTAAATATACAAGGGCTCCCATGCCGACCTAGCCTAAAGTGAGTACCGAGAAATGCCCTGGGCAATAAAGGCGACCCATCTGATATTGAACATTACACAAATCGAGTACTAATTCATCTATGCACATGTGAGCCCAGCGTCTGCAACAATTAGTAGATGCGGTTGTTGTACACAGTGAGCAACTGGGGTTAGAATTAAATTGTAAAAAGGCTCAGGTTATGGTCGTCACTAGGAAGGAAGAAGTACCACAATGTAATATACAAGTAAATGGAAATATTCTTCAACAAGTGAATCGGTACGATTATTTTGGAACAGTCAAAACATCTGATGGGAGATGAATGAAGAGATTAGAACAAGAATCGCCATGGCGAAAGTAGCCTTTAGCAAGATGAAAAACATTCTGACCAATAAAAAGATGTCAATTGAAACGAGAAAAAGAGTGTTGAGGGATACATAGAGCCTGTTCTTTTGTATGGATGTGAAACTTGGACAATGGGCAGTCAAGCTGAAAAACATCTGATGGCTGCAGAAATGTGGTTTCTGAGGAAAATGCAAAGAATACCATGGACAGACAGAAAAACCAATGACCAAGTAATACAGGAGACAAATGAACATCGTAAACTGATTAGAGAAATTAGACGTAGACAGTCAAAATTTTTTGGACATGTTATGAGAAGAAATGGATTGGAGAACTTGGTGACAACTGGCAAGATCGAAGGAAACAGACCAAGAGGCAGACCGAGAGGAAAATACCTGGATGGTTTGGCCACATGGCATGGACGAGACAGGAACACTGAGCTGATCCACGACACTGGTGATCGAGTGAAATGGCGAGTCATGACCGCCCACGCTTTCCGGCATGGCACATGATTGAATTGTCAAATATTCAGTTAACCTCAAGATGTAGACAATTGTCCTTTTACTTTGTTTTAGCTTGCCGGGCTGAGGGATTCCCCAGTCTTGACAATTTTCTTCCAGTGTCTAGTCTATGGCCCGCTGTATAGACAAAATACCTGGGTCTAAATGCTGCGACAACAGCCCAGAACTCAGCCCAGTGTTTGACGTCAACAAAGCCCGCTCTCTAATGTTGAAAGCTAGATACTTTCCAACCGGAAACAGCTACGGAGCGTAATGGCGAAATCAGCGCCGGGTTCATCTGGCAGTAGCCGGGTTTTAGTTAGGAAGAAATAATTAAAATTTATCAACTTCCAAGCTGAGCCTGGCGTTTGTTTACGTGCTCTTCACCAGTCATTCCTTCATGTTTGTGCAGGCATGCCCGCCAATGTCGGCATAGTTATGGCGTTGCTGAGAGTTCCAGAAGTGATGATGTTTTAAAGAGCCCCGGCTCGTCTCGGGTAATTAAAATGAAAGGAAACCTACTTGTCCACTTCTTTGACTAGGCCTAGACCTTTAAACTTTTCATTTGTCAGAGGCGGCACTAGAGGCAAGAAGCGTTTTTCGAAGTAGGTGTTATGAAAGTTATGACTCTCTTAGTGCATAATGCTTTTTTTTTTTTTTTTGCTCTCGCTCACTTTGAACTCAAGCGTAATTCAAACACGCTACTTCTAGTAGCACTGGGCTGAATTTTGCTTGTGGATCAGCTTTCCCTATTACCAGTGTCCCTCGCAATCAGGCGAACCCACTCCGACTTCAGAGGTACTTGTAATTTACGTTCCCAAGTCAAGGACGAGAAGTCAACATTTTAGTCCAACTGACCAGTGAAGGGGTTGAACCCCCCCCCCCCCCCCCCCCCCCCCCACCTCAGCATCAGCACGCCGGATGTATAGGTACGAGCGCTAGTATCCATTCTTCCACTCAGACCTCCGTGTATAACGCTTAATTTGTGTACTGTCTGCTCTATTGTCAGCGTCATAAAGGGTCGTGCAGCTGGTGATTTGGACATTATTTGCGTTATTTCGAAGACGTGAACATCGACCGTTCAGAAAGCAATGGCAAACTACTGAACACAAAATTTCCCAGTAACACACAAACAGCCAAAACATGTTGGGGTTAACCGCGACATCTAGTCAAAGGAAATCACCTAACTCATACAGACGATGGCGGGTGAGTTGGCGAAGTAGATAGTGGACTTCGCTGGTAGTGCCATGAGCACGTTCGGACGAGGTTTCGGCGCCTGATCTCGTCGCTTGCCAAAGTGATGGAAATCAGGGATCTACAGTAGAACATGACTTCAGGGCAAGAACAAAGCAGCTTAAAAGTCGACAGGGTCGACTTCATTCCACCGGGTTTTATCCCATATGGCTCGGTGTCTTTCCGCAGCGCGGAAAGCGTCGCACAAAGCACGAACTCCGTAGCTCTAGCGACGACCCTCAGAAGCCTCCGAAAAATTTCACTCGTGAACCGAAGGACGCTGTCCGGAATCGAACCCACAACCTTCGGAGCCCGAGTCAAACGGCTTGACCACTTCGCCACGAAGACTCCCTAAGGCAAGAACAAAACGATGACAATATGGACGATGGCGTGCAATCGGCATTGCAGAAGCGAGAAGACACGGTCAAGCTGACTATATGTGTGAAATTGAGTGATTAATTGTCATGGGATGATTAATCATCGTAACCGACTTCCCGTATCTGCCAAGGGTTTATACGAGGGAAGGTTAATAAGTAAGTCACAAATGGCTGTAGAAAAATAACTAAATATGATAACAACTTGAAACCAGTTTATGTGTATACATACATTGTCCCTTTTTTTCTCAACATAATTTCCACCAACATTGATGCACTTATCCCATCGTTTTATCAGTCCTTCCAAAGCGGCTGCATAGAACTATGTGCTCTGTTTTCTTAACCACGTTTTCACTTTACATTCAACTTCGGCGTCATTTGCGAAATGTCTCCCGCCAAGGTGAGTTTTCAGTGGACTTAGCCCCTAGCGATTTCCAGTAAACCAGTGCATAGTTGGATAGAAACAGTTACGTGGGCGAGTCAATAAGTAAGTCATACAGTTCTGTGGGATGGCAGGCAAATGAGAAAAAGGCACCCAGTTCTATGCAGTCGGTTGAAATAGTGTCATCGTGTTATAATACAACATGACTGATAGCATTTTAATAATTTAAAAGTTATAACAACTGTGACACAATGTTACTTCCAATGGGAGTCTTCGTGGCGAAGTGGTCAGGCCGTTTAACTACTAGGGCTCCGAAGGTTGTGGGTTCGATTCCGTGCCGCGTCCTTCGGTTCACGAGTTAAATTTTTCAGAGACTCCTGAGGGTCGTCGCTAGAGCTACGGAGTTCGTGCTTTGTGCGACGCTTTCCGCGCTGCGGAAAGAGACCGATCCATATGGGATAAAGCCCGGTGCAATGAAGTCGACCCTGTCGACTGTTAAGCGACTGTTAAGTTACTTCCAATTTTCTGCCATCTATTTTTGTTAGATCCAAACCTACTGTTTGTTTGGCACCGAATCTGTTTAATAAATGTCCACAGACACGATTCTATACCAGTCAAAACATCACAATCAACAAAGAAGAACTTGAACATGCCACAAACTTTGAATATCTGGGCCCAATCATCAACAACGATGAGGACTGGTCAAATGACGTCAGATGTAGAAATCCCCGTTACCATTCTGTGGGTGTGTCAAGTGTTAGGACCATTACACTTTTATTGGTCTCAGTGCACCGAAGGATGGCTGCCTGTCTATTCCTCCCGCAGCAAACGACGAAGGCAGGTATAACACCCTTGTCCTACCTCGCGTATACCTTGTCAATCAAAAGCCCTAACCGTTACACCAATGATCGCAGTTCATTTACGACTGCCTGTTAAATATTCTGCGCTTGCACATTTTATACATCTTCTATAGGATTTGTTGGTTGGTTGTTGGTTATAAATCCCCTGCAAGACGGTGAATTTTAATCTTTAAAGTGCGGTGCTTTGGCTTTCATCTCGTCCATCGGAGTGAAGTTGGTGTGCAGAGTTCCCTCCTAGTCGGCTTCCAAAGTTGCATCCCTATGGGCAACTATTGCAGATCACGCCTTCTCACTCAAAGGTAAGAAAATAACGGAGTGTGCAAAACCGTTATTGAAACTTTACATCTGCGGAGGTACTGCCTACTATAGGATTAATTGAAGTGTTTGATATAACAGCACCACATAGTGGAGGATTGTCAAATGTGGAGACAGAGAATGTTGGAGATCTACTGCATGTATTACTGTAGATACACCTGTAGTTCTGACTGATTGATTGAATGATTGATTGAATGATTGATTGATTGTCGTTGGCTGGCTTTGAGCTCAAGCGTAGACTATACTCGTACTACTACTTCTAGTACTCTTGACTGATATTTACGTGAAATGTGCTTGGAATTCACAGACTACCTAAGAATTAAAACGCCCTTCTGTGTGAAAAAAACAAGTCAACACATTGACACTGTCCACATAATGATTATAATATGATAGTTCCTGACCATCGAGCAGCAGGTTCTTTACAGAACGTCTTGCTGTAAAGACTCTCAAATTTTTACCAGTTCTCCAGCCCCGTGCTTTGTAATGATAAAGAAGTCTGCAATTAATTGCTGTGGAGAATGTAGTGTTTGCAAGATGGAAAACATATTGACTAATAAAAAGATGGCAGTTGCAACGAGAAAATGAGTGTTGAAGTGCTACATAGAAACTGTACTTTTGTATGGTTGTGAAGCGTGGACAATGAGCAGTCAAGCTGAAACACATCTAATGGTTGTGGAAATGTGGTTTATGAGGAAAAGACAAAGAATATCATGGAAAAACATAAAAAATTCAATTACCTAGTCCTACAAGAAACAAATGAAAACCATAAACTGTTTATAGAAATTAGACGTAGTTAGTCAAAATTATTTGAACACGTTATGAAAAGACATACATTGGATAACTTGGTGACAACTGGCGATATGGAGGGGGAAAGAACCAGGGGAATGCAGAAAAGTAAATACCTGGATGGCTTGGCCACTGTGTCGAAATGACCCAGTGCACATGCCTTCACCTGATTGATTTCCTATCGGCCAGGCGCTAGGCGAGTGGTCTCCTATCCATGCTAATAATATCTTGGGAAACCCCGTCTATTCTGGACGTTTATAGAAACGCCGAGAGAAATGATCTGTTGTGTTTACGTGATGTCCCTAGTCACGTAGGCCATCTCGTAAATGGTGTGTCTCTGGAATTTGGTGGTCTCCCTGAGACAGTCGGAATTCGTAGGTCGAGTGGACTTCGAAACTCCACTGAGTGGCTCAGTTTAGTCAGTCGTCAACCTCCAGCCTACCAAGACGGTCGCAATGTCAGACCTGTTGAATTGATGTCTCCAAGGCGTGTCAGCGCCCGACAGCCATACAGCTGATAGCTGCCGTGTCTCAAGACATAAGGTAAAGGAAATAAATAGTTATAATTTGTTCTAAACGCACCGCACTCCGTTAATTAACGTTTACGGGCACGCGAAATTTTCCGTGCCACCTTATGAATAATTAATTAGCTTTATTGATCGGCCGAATCTAGGCCAAAAGCCCAATGTAAAACTACAGGTATTTTCCTGCAAGCACACTGTGCGTGTGTATATGTTAGAAGTACTTCTAAGTCCTTTAGCAGGCATTGTATAGGGAAATAAACATCATCTTGGTGTATAGCTAATATTCAGTTATTTGATAAAGCTATATAATTGCTAGAAAAATTGTCACTGCTATTTGTGAGTGTACTTTTGTTAATCTATTAACTATGTGATTAACAGGTGTGGTGACCCACTTGTTTATCGATTGAATAGATAGATAGTATTGTGATTGATGCCTTAGCGATCTAGTGATGTGTTATAGACGGTAGCCAGTTAGGAATATGATATGCTGTAATTATCTAGCAATGTGATATCTGCTGTAGTTATCTAGCAATGTGATATGTGCTTTACTGAGCTAGTGCTATGCTCTATGTTTTAGTTTACTAGTAATGTGATCTATGCTGTAGCTAGTTAATAATGTGATGTATGCTTTAGCGAGCTAATGATGTGGCAAATGCTTTTGATAGCTAGTAGTGTGTGATATGCTTAGCTAGAGGGAGTTGTGCTATTTCAAGGAACCAAGGTGTTGTGTGATTTCCATATGGACGTGCAGTGATGTGATTGCTGTGTTAAGGTAACAGTGCTGTTACTCTTCCTAGATAGAAGTGGCTTGTAGTTACAATGATTATGGTAAGTTATTTATGGCTTGTGGATTTGCTGAATCCGATTGACCGACCGGTGATGAGACGATGCGTCGTAACCGAGGGCGTTTGTGTGTGCACCGAACCGAGATTCCAACGAGACGTTTAATCATGCGTTTGTACTGAACCGAGATTCGAACGAGACATTTAATGAATGCTCTACTCCTCTTTGTAAACCCGATCCTATTAGTGGGGAACATATCTACTGGGGGAAGGGTGTTACAGAAGAGGGCTTTGCTACACTTACAAGAAGACAAGGGGCATTTATGGGATTAATTACCGGGTGCCATTCTAAATGGCATTACTAACATTCTAAAAATACAACCTGAAATAGGAGAAGAACAATGTGGGTTTGTAGAAGGCAAGGGTACAGTAAATGCTGTGTATATACTGAGAACCATAATCGAACGTTCTATAGAAGTAAACAAAGATCTACACCTTTGCTTTATTGACTACACAAAGGCTTTTGATAAAGTGCGACATGTCAACATGATAAGGATGCTTGAAGATCTACAAATTGATGGAAAAGATCTTAGACTTGTAAAAAACATATATTGGAAACAACAAGCTGCCATAAGAGTTCATAATGAAGTAAGCCAATATCAACCTATTAAGAGAGGTGTGAGACAGGGATGTGTAATGTCTCCAGATCTGTTTTTCCTGTACAGTGAACGTATTTTCAGAAATATTGAAGATATGGAAGGAATCAACATTGGGGGACGATGCATCAATAACATTAGATATGCAGATGATACAGTCTTGATTGCAGACAATGAACAGGACCTGCAAAATTTAGTAGATGCGATTGTTACACACAGTGGACAACTAGGGTTAGAATTAAATTGTAAAAAGACACAGATTATGGTCGTCACTAGGAAGAACGAAATACCACAATGTAATATACAAGTAAATGGGAATATTCTTCAACAAGTGAATAGGTACAATTATCTCGGAACAGTAATAACATCTGATGGAAGATGCCTTGAAGAGATTAGAACAAGAATCGCCATGGCAAAAGTAGCCTTTAGCAAGATGAAAAACATACTGACCAATAAAAGATGTCAATTGAAACGAGAAAAAGAGTGTTGAGATGCTACATAGAACCTGTACTTTTATATGGATGTGAAGCGTGGACAATGAGCAGTCAGGCTGAAAAACATCTGATGGCTGTAGAGATGTGGTTTCTGAGGAAAATGCAAAGAATACCATGGACAGCCAGAAAGACCAATGAACAAGTTCTTCAAGAAACAAATGAAGATCGTAAATTGATTAGAGAAATTAGACGTAGACAGTCACAATTTTTTGGGCATGTTATGAGAAGAAATGGATTGGAGAACTTGGTGACGACTGGTAAGATCGAGGGGAACAAACCAAGGGGAAGACCTAGAAGCAAGTACCTGGATGGCTTGGCCTTGTGGCATGGTCGAGACAGAAACACAGAGCTGATCCACGACTCTGGTGATCGAGTGAGATGGCAGAACATGACCGCCCATGCTTACCGGCATGGCACATGATGGATGGATGGATTCTAAATGGGATAACGTGGCTTAACACGCCATGGAAGCCGTTAGCTCTTTCTCCGCAGCTAATCTGGGGGAAAGACGACGGGGTGGACAGCCACCAATATGAGATAGGCCTGTGTCATCATGACCTTCAAGGTGAAGGGATCATCAAGAGAGGTTCTATCTGTGCTGGGACAGAGATCCCAAACCCAAAGCGGTGCTTTGTCATTGAATTAATTAATACTGTTCTGTTATTAATGAATTAGGATTTAATTAATTAATTAATGGTTTAAGTAATTAATTAATTGTTCAGTTATGATGTTGAGGAGAGATAGTCCGTCTGGACACCTACAAAGTTAAATTAGAACCCTTAAGCTGAATTAGGGAGTAGGTGTATTATAAGGTTGCAGATGGAGGATAAATGGAGAAAGGAGATAGCACCAGGAAGTAGACTCCTATGACGGACTACACCGGTTGTTTCGGGACAGATAGTTTCCCAGACAAGATATTCGACTAGCTGCTTGCTCACTGATGCACCCTCATGCATAAACAACTTTGGCAAGAAAGATGGTCATATATGCCATTTTGTTATGTGTATATATAAATTTTTCTGTTGTATGTGATAATGTTTATGTGCATGTAAGTAGCAGTTGTAGCCGAGTATTCTCACCTACCTTCTTGTTTTCAGGAACTGTTTGATTGCTGAAGAGTCTGAAATACCGCTATGACATTCTTATGGACCAGCTCGCTCCAGGGCAAATTTATATGATGAATTGCTGAAACACTGTGAGTGGTTCCATGATCTTGAATACCAAATAGTCAAGGCAAATGAGACACGTGAATAATGAGTGATTTCACGGTGTGTTCAACGAAGGACAACTGTGAGTAGTCTGACCATTGAAGTTGAGTGATCCAGATGGGATCTGCACCTGATGCGTCTGTGATGGACTAATGCCTGGAAGGTTCAGGTACACTCATATGACTTACATTACGTGCGGACACTATATGCTTATTGATGATATATATTCCAAGGAGTATCCTGGAGTAACTTGTTGTTAATCTTCGACAACTATGGCAAGTATCCAAATGTTTCAGACCAAGCCAGGTCTTAGTGATGTTGACAGGATAGAGAGCTATCCAGCTTCAAGATTATACCGACCGTCTAAACATCTTTACAACATTGAACTTTACCAGAGTTTTGCAACTCCAGTGGTAGTCTTCAATTCTGAGGACTTTATGAACATTGTTATGGTAGATGGTTACCACCCTTCAAGGCTAGGTTGTTGAGAACAGCCCAGTGACAGTGCTAGGTTGGAGACACAACGCTCCTGTTGGATGCTGTTGATTATTTTATTCCAGTGACTGTATTTTGCTGAAGAGCTACCACGCTCTAGTATTGCTCTACAGTGGTTTACGTCAGAGGGGACGCCTTGAATCCTCGGGTCGCCCTTTGTCATCAGTAGTGAGAACTTTGGTGATTGATTACGTCACCGGGTGACGACATCAAGTCAGTGTGTTGCAGTATCAGTCAGATATCGGGCAAGAGCATGGCTGCCCCGATCTCTTATACCAGGTGAACTTGGAAGACGCCGGCAGGGTCGACACGGTAGAGGTCCACAATACAGGAAATTGGCGGGGTGAGTTCAACGCAACGACTGGACACACGCACGAACAGAGATCACACTCTACCGGATGAAAGATCGATCATCTTTAGTCCTTCTCACCTCTCTACTTCAGAGATGTACATAGCCATTCTTCTGTACAGGCTTTTCAGCCATCCCACTCTGAATTTAGTTTGACTTATTTTGAAATTAAACTTTGATTGTGTTATCATGCCTTTGAGTGCGGATACGAATGTTGTCTTGTCCGAGACCCCTGTGGGTGGTTATCCATATGTGGGAAGGGAAAAGCAGGTAACCGGCTCGTAGGGAACCTAGTAAACGGAAAGTCCTCTGGAGGTGGTCGGCGCAAGTTCGGGGGATATAACTACGTATACATTACCTGCCCAAGCCCCGGGGGTCTTGTTACAACCACGTGGCATGGTCGAGACAAGAACACAGAGCTGAACCACGACTCTGATGATCGTGTGAGATGGCGAAACGTGAACGCCCACGCTTACCAGTATGGCACATAATGATAATGATGTCCAATGCCCTTGTTCGTGCTTGCTGACCGCTGCCTCTTCCCCAGAGAAGCTTGCTTTCCGTCACATCTCCTTCAAAGCCAGCGTTGACGTTTAACATGGCAAAAGTATTTCAAGTCACCCCCACAAAAGGTGGTGGCCCAGTCACATCGATAGTGCCGGGCCCCCTGCCTCGAGGGGGTCCACCCATGACTACTGGTGGTCACCTTCCCCTGTGCTGTGGAGTCAAGGCACAGAGGAGTAGGTTAAGAGCGATTGACCAAATACCCCGGACACTCAACATACTACAGTGGAATGCCGAAGGAGTTTACAAGAAGAAAGACTCCCTAACACAGCGTCTTCATAAAGATAGAATAGATGTGGCATGCATTCAAGAGACACACCTCAACGCCAATCACAAATTCTCAGTCAGAGGATATCAGGCCACACGTTTCGACCGCGAAGGACACAAAGGAGGAGTTCTAATACTTACACGAAATACAATACCTTGCAGCGAAGTATCTGTGATCTCTGACAACCAAACAGAAATTATAGGTGTTGATATAATGATAAAGGACGTGAAAATAAGAATCTACAATCTGTATAGCCCAGCAGATAAGGACCTTACGCTCTCAAACATGAAAATAACCGACACAAACTGCATTATTGTCGGAGACTTTAATAGCCGTTCAGAAAGATGGGGATACCCAGATACTGACAAAAGAGGAGATGAATTGGAGGACTGGGAAATAGACTCAAATCTCCATCTACTCAACAAAGCGGATGACACACCGAGCTTCTACTCCAGAAGATGGCTTACCACTTCTACTCCAGACTTAGCTTTCTGCACAGGAGACATCCTCCACAAAATCGATCGCCATGTGCTGGACCAATTAGCAGGTAGTGACCACAGACCAATCAAGCTTGTAATGAATATGGAGTATGTTCCACAGGAGCAAAAGCCCTTGCCCCGCTGGAATTACAAACGAGCAGATTGGGACAGATTTGCCATACTAACAGACAAATATTGTGAAAACATAAATAAACGATATGGCAACATAAAGCAAATGGTGGAAAGTCTAAACAGAGCGATAATACAGGCAGCCACTGAGTCCATTCCTAGAGGAGCGAGGAAAAATTACAAACCATACTGGACTGAAGAACTACAAAGTTTGGAGGACAAAGTTGAAGATGCCAGGAAGACAGCAGAGAGAGAACAAACAATTGAAGCGGAATACCTCTCTCAAAGCCATCTCAGCAAAATATAAAAGAACAGTAAATCAAACAACAAGAGATCGTTGGAGGGAAAAAACAGAAAACCTGAATTTTGACAGGGATGGAAACAAACTATGGAAACTAGTGAAAGCCATGAACAATGAAGGACCTAGAAACAAACAAATAACAATTAAACAAGGAAATGCCTTGCTTACAGGAAAAAAAGGCTGCAAATGCACTAATGGAACACTATGCAAATGCAAACCACATTGATATTACAACTGAACAGAAGAAAGCAATCAAAGACAAACAGATACATCATAGAAATACAGAGACAGCAGCAGAATATATGATGGCAAATCTAACAATGGAAGAAATGGAACAGGCAATGAATACCCTAAAAAAGAAGAAATCACCAGGAAAGGATGGAATCACAAATGAAATGCTAATATGACTAGGCACCAAGGCAAAGAAGAAACTACTAGCAGTCCTAAATAACAGCTGGAAGAGAGGAATAGTCCCACAGGCATGGAAGGAAGCTATACTAATACCAGTCCCAAAGAAAGGAAAAGACCTGGAAGAACCAAATGGCTATCGACCTATCAGTCTACTTAGCTGTGTAGGAAAATTAATGGAACGCATTATCAATGGCAGGCTAACATGGCATCTGGAAGAAAACAAACTCTTAACACCACACCAAGCAGGATTCAGAAAGTACAGATCCACTGAAGATCAAATAACCTATATAGCTCAGGAAATAGAGGATGCCTTCCAAGAGAAAAAGCACACACTAGCAGTCTGGATAGATTTAGAAAAAGCATTTGATAAAGTATGGAAGGAAGGACTGAAAGTAAAACTGCAAAACATGCATGTTTGTGGAAAAATGTATAAATGGATCAGCCACTACCTTGAGAACAGAACTGCCAGGACAAAAGTACAAGGACAAACAAGCAAAATGATGCTGCTGGAGCAAGGTGTCCCCCAAGGAGGAGTTCTTTCACCAACATTATTCCTAGCATATATAAATGACATCACAGAAAATTTTCCAGCCAGACTACACACATCATCCTTTGCAGATGACCTAGCCATATGGACATCTGAAGAATATATTAGTACAGCTAACAGCAGAATACAGCAAGCCTATTAGCGCTAGAGGACTGGTCAAAATCATGGCTAGTGAAGATAAGTGAGGAGAAATCAACATGCACAGTGTTCTCCCTCTCAAATAAAACTCAGCAACCTAAGCTGGTATTGAATGGAAAAATATTGCGCCATGAAGAAAATCCAAACTATCTAGGAGTCACCTTTGATCGTCGCCTGACATGGAAGACACAGGTTGAGAAAAATCGAACAAGAGCAAGGCAGAGAATGGCAATCATGAAAAAGCTTGCTGGTACAACGTGGGGAGCAGATGAGAAAGTTCTCAAGAAGTTATATACTGGACGGGTGAGGCCAGTACTGGAATATGGCATTGCAGCTTGGGCAACAGCAGCTAAGTCAAACTTTAACAAAATAAGTAGAGTCCAAAACCAAGGAATGCGAATCATAACTGGAAGCCTGAAGACAACGCCTATTAATGAACTTGGAAAGATCACTTGTTTACAACCAATGCAGGATAGAAGAGATAGCAGAGCCCAGCAACAAGCAGAAAGATTTAGAAGATTGACAGACCACCCCATGTACAACAGATTTAATGGTTTTGGAAAGGGAAGACTGAAGCGTAGCAACTTTGTAGAAACTGCAAAACGAAGGATTAGGGCAGATCCTTCTTCTTCTTCTTCGTTCATCCGGAGTTTTTTTTTCGGACGTGATTGCGTTGTGCCTGTTTACAGCAGAGCTGCGTTCTTGCGCCGTTAGGCCGACACATCCGACTTCTGCGGGCATTTGTTGACCGGGTTAACCTTCCCGGGGGGTTTCTTAGGACGTTAGACTCTCACTGTTGTGGTGTTATCTCCCATCCCAGCTGGCCCATATAGAACAGACAAAGGCATCCTGGTCGGCCCTCAAGGGAAGGCAGGGGCAGACCATGGGCATTCCCCGCCATCCAAGGAGGCTTCCATAATTGCAGAGCCAACACACAGCGCTCTGGTACTGGGCTCACCCAAGGAATCGTCACGTCCTGCACATGGCTGCTTAGCCTCACTTCCGTATATTGGGCCTTCCGTTCACCATAGGCTGTTCTTCCAGAAGCCAGAAGAATGCTGTTTGCAGATGACATCCACACAGTGAGCTTTCGATTCGGACTTTCCACGTAATGGATTTGCTATCCAAGCAATATTCCATTTTGTGCCACTAGGACACTTTTTTCCACCTTTTATGAAGCCCACACAGTGAGCTTTCGATTCGGACTTTCCACGTAATGGATTTGCTATCCAAGCAATATTCCATTTCATGCATCTGGGAGGCTTGTGTAACCGACATGCCTGTGGTATGAAGTGTGGCAGTCTAAATACTTCTTCATGTACATTTAAATGTCAACCTGAATACAGTTAAAGTAAGCTGCAGTCGACTTGAGCTTGTTGATATCTCCATAGAGCTTGTCCTCGAATGAAGCAGGTGTGGGCCAAAATATCTTTCTCTGTTCTGCATATATTGGGCACTCTTGCAGCAAATGTTTAGCTGTCATTTTACCAGTTCCACAATTACATTCATCTGTATCTCCTATCTTTAGTTTGTTGAACAAGTGGTATTTCAGCCTGTTATGTCCTGTGCGGAGTCTGAAGATTGCTACTTGTTCTCTTCGGTCGAGTTTGTAATATGCATCATCCTTCTGGTGGCCTGGATGCTCTGATTCCCATTTGGTTCTATAAGTGTTTTTTATCAACCTCTTTGCCTCATTATAGGTTATGTCTATGTCAGGCTGTGGTAGTCGTCCGCCCTCTTTTGCCAGTCTGTCAGCCTCTTCATTTCCAGGTATACTGCAATGTGATGGGATCCACTGTATTATAACTTTTTTGGATTTCTGGCATAGACCATGGAGTGCTGCTCTTAGGTCAGCTAGTTCTGTGCTGTTTTTGCTCTTCAGTATTGAGACAGCTGACTTTGCATCTGTGAAGATAGCTATTTGCGTCTCTTTATTTTCCTCCATCAAGAGCATTTCTGCTGCAGTTTTCAGAGCCTCTACCTCCGCTTTGAAGTTACTTGAGAACTTTCCAGTTGCCACTGAATGTGTTTTTTTCACTCCATTTTTTAAATTTAGGAGAATTCCTCCTCCTCCATTCTCTACTGAATTTTTGGCTGATCCATCTGTATATGCATTGGGTCCAATTGCTGCTTGGGTAATGTTCTTTTATGTAGTTTAGGGTTATTTCTCTTCTTTCGGTTTCATGCTGAGTGTTCTTTTTCTCAATACCAGGAATGTTTTCTATCATCTCAGGCAGTTGCTGCTGTCTCCAAGCTGGGAACTTGTCTGCATTGTAAATGGGTTTGACTGTTGATATGTTAAGTATAGGGATCTGCCCTAATCTTCGTTTTGCAGTTTCTACAAAGTTGCTACGCGTCAGTCTTCCCTTTCCAAAACCACTAAACC
Organism: Cepaea nemoralis; assembly: GCA_014155875.1. NCBI lineage: Eukaryota > Metazoa > Mollusca > Gastropoda > Stylommatophora > Helicidae > Cepaea > Cepaea nemoralis. The sequence continues at coordinate 460,028 of JACEFZ010022467.1, read as the reverse complement.
TTTTATACATAGGGTGTCTGTCAACCTTCTAAATTTTTCAGCTTGTTGCTGGCTCTGCTATCTCTTCTATCCTGCATTGGTTGTAAACAAGTGATCTTTTCTAGTTCATTAATAGGCGTTGTCTTCAGGCTTCCAGTTATGATTCGCATTCCTTGATTTTGGACTCTACTTATTTTGTTAAAGTTTGACTTAGCTGCTGTTGCCCAAGCTGCAATGCCATATTCCAGTACTGGCCTCACCCGTCCAGTATATAACTTCTTGAGAACTTTCTCATCTGCTCCCCACGTTGTACCAGCAAGCTTTTTCATGATTGCCATTCTTTGCCTTGCTCTTGTTCGATTTTTCTCAACCTGTGTCTTCCATGTCAGGCGACGATCAAAGGTGACTCCTAGATAGTTTGGATTTTCTTCATGGCGCAATATTTTTCCATTCAATACCAGCTTAGGTTGCTGAGTTTTATTTGAGAGGGAGAACACTGTGCATGTTGTTTTCTCCTCACTTATCTTCACTAGCCATGATTTTGACCAGTCCTCTAGCGCTAATAGGGCTTGCTGTATTCTGCTGTTAGCTGTACTAATATATTCTTCAGATGTCCATATGGCTAGGTCATCTGCAAAGGATGATGTGTGTACTCTGGCTGGAAAATTTTCCTGTGATGTCGTTTATATATGCTAGGAATAATGTTGGTGAAAGAACTCCTCCTTGGGGGACACCTTGCTCCAATAGCATCATTTTGCTGGTTTGTCCTTGTACTTTTGTCCTGGCAGTTCTGTTCTTAAGGTAGTGGCTGATCCATTTATACATTTTTCCACAAACATGCATGTTTTGCAGTTTTACTTTCAGTCCTTCCTTCCATACTTTATCAAATGCTTTTTCTAAATCTATCCAGACTGCTAGTGTGTGCTTTTTCTCTTGGAAGGCATCCTCTATTTCCTGAGCTATACAGGTTATTTGATCTTCAGTGGATCTGTATTTTCTGAATCCTGCTTGGTGTGGTGTTAAGAGTTTGTTTATTTTGATAATGCGTTCCATTAATTTTCCTACACAGCTAAGAAGACTGATAGGTCGATAGCCATTTGGTTCTTCCAGGTCTTTTCCTTTCTTTGGGACTGGTATTAGTATAGCTTCCTTCCATGCCTGTGGGACTATTCCCCTCTTCCAGCTGTAATTTAGGACTGCTAGTAGTTTCTTTTTTGCCTTAGTGCCTAGTAATATTAGCATTTCATTTGTGATTCCATCCTTTCCTGGTGATGTCTTCTTTTTTAGGGTATTCATTGCCTGTTCCATTTCTTCCATTGTTAGAATTGCCATCATATTTTCTGCTGCTGTCTCTGTATATCTATGATGTATATGTTTATCTTTGATTGCTTTCTTCTGTTCGGCTGTAATATCAATGTGGTTTGCACTGGCATAGTGTTCCATTAGTGCATTTGCAGCCTTTTTTCCTGTAAGCAAGGCATTTCCTTGTTTAATTGTTATTTGTTTGTTTCTAGGTCCTTCATTGTTCATGGCTTTCACTAGTTTCCATAGTTTGTTTCCATCCCTGTCAAAATTCAGGTTTTCTGTTTTTCCCTCCAACAATCTCTTGTTGTTTGATTTACTGTTCTTTTATATTTTGCTGAGATGGCTTTGAGAGAGATGTTCGCTTCAGTTGTTTGTTCTCTCTCTGCGGTCTTCCTAGCATCTTCAACTTTGTCCTCCAAAACTTGTAGTTCTTCAGTCCAGTATGGTTTGTAATTTTTCCTCGCTCCTCTTAGAATAGACTCAGTGGCCGCCTGTATTATTGCTCTGTTTAGACTTTCCACCATTTGCTTCATGTTGCCATATCGTGTATTTATGTTTTCACAATATTTGTCTGTTAGTATGGCAAATCTGTCCCAATCTGCTCGTTTGTAATTCCAACGGGGCAAAGGCTTTTGCTCCTGTGGAACATACTCCATATTTATTACAAGCTTGATTGGTCTGTGGTCACTACCTGCTAATTGGTCCAGCAAATGGCGATCGATTTTGTGGAGGATGTCTCCTGTGCAGAAAGCTAAGTCTGGAGTAGAAGTGATAATCCATCTTCTGGAGTAGAAGCTCGGTGTGTCATCCGCTTTGTTGAGTAGATGGAGATTTGAGTCTATTTCCCAGTCCTCCACTTCATCTCCTCTTTTGTCAGTATCTGGGTATCCCCATCTTTCTGAACGGCTATTAAAGTCTCCGACAACAATGCAATTTGTGTCAGTTATTTCCATGTTTAAGAGTGTAAGATCCTTATCTGCCGGGCTATACAAATTGTAAATTCTTATTTTCACGTCCTTTATCATTATATCAACACCTATAATTTCTGTTTGGTTGTCAGAGATCACAGATACTTCGCTGCAAGGTATTGTATTTCGTGTAAGTATTACAACTCCTCCTTTGTGTCCTTCGCGGTCGAAACGTGTGGCCTAATATCCCTCGACTGAAAATGTGCGATTGGCATTGAGGTGTGTCTCTTGAATGCATGCCACATCTATTCTATCTTTATGAAGACGCTGTGTTAGGGAGGCTTTCTTGTTATAAACTCCTTCTGCATTCCATTGTAGTATGTTGAGTGTCCGGGGTGTTTGGTCAATAGCTCTTAACCTACTCCTCTGTGCCTTGACTCCACAGCACAGGGGAAGGTGACCACCAGTAGTCATGGGTGGACCCCCTCGAGGCAGGGGGCCCGGCACTATCACCGCCTGATGGGACTTCACGGGATTAGCACCATAACGATTAATTTTCATCTGTGGCATCATGAAATTATAAAGTTACGTTACACTTCTTTGTCAAGCCTGTGGCTCAGTACATCCGATTTCGACAAGCATTTGTTCGGGATGCTTTCCGTAGCCTTTGACTGTCCCCAGTCTACCTACAAGGCAGCAGGTTTGTGCGTCACTTCGTCTGGTCCCTCTCCCTTGACCTGTCCGACATGGGTGACCCTACCAGTAGCTGTGCTACCGTCGGCATAGCTCTTGGGGTCATTGGAACGCGCAAGCCCCTCTACCTCGTCAAGGTGGACGCACGGCAGAGGGGAGGGCAGATCCTATTCTTAACATATCAACAGTCAAGCCCATACACAATGCACACAAGTTCCCAGCTTGGCGACAGCAGCAACTGCCTGAGATGATAGAAAACATTCCTGGTATTGAGAAAAAGAACACTCAGCATGAAACCTGTCACGAGCTCGCCATGAGTTAACCAGATAATAATACCGACGTTTGCTTGGCGTATATTTTCTAGGCCACAACAGTCTTACTAACAGAGTAAACACAGCTGCACGGGATACATCGGGTCAGCCCATATACACATTTGGCGGTGAGTGAGAAGGAAGGGATAAAACGCGTTGGCAGTTCATAACAGTTAAAATCACATATAATTGGCCGCTCAGGATATGGAATGGTTCCGTTTGTCATCTATGGTTCCGGACATCAGACGGAATGGAGGTTTTGACTGTCAGCACATGACAGAAAGTTGAGGGTGTTATTGAAAACAGTGGAACACCTGCCGGACATGAACAACGTCACGTGCACAATGTAAGCGTGTTTGGAAAACCATGATTGGCAGCTTGGTATTGAAACTCTTTGTTGGAACTATACAGGAACTCGCTGCTTGTTTTGGGAATCTAAAGCAGTGATGACAGATCTAACATGGAGGGAGCCAGAGGGGGGATGGATCCCTGACAGGAGGATCTTCCACTATGCCACCTGTGTGGGGGCATAAAGGATAACGTCACGTGGCCAACTTTGGTAGTTTGCCATATAAGCCCGAGTTGGGACCAACTAGGGGGACTTGAAAATGCTCTAGTCGGAGTGCCAGGGCACTGCAGTGCTTAGTGGAAATAATATCTACCGTGTGTTAATTAGTGACTTAATTTTACACGTGCCTATAATGGCAGATGTAGATATGATTGATAGGACTGCAGTAGTGCCATTTAAGGTATAACCTAGTATAATATTAGTTCTAATTAATATAGACTGTGGCCTTGTTAAACTATAGTGTGATGATTAGCACTGTTAGTGGAAACTAGTTAGAGTAGAATAGTGATATTAACTCTGCTAGTTAAGAATAGATTAGTGAAGTGTTGATAAGCTTTACTAGTTGAGAATTGAGTAATGAGGGATAATTGGGATCTTCCCGTAGGTGTCCCTGGTGGGCGGGGTTCCGCATTGTGTTTGCTGATTTTTTCTTTGTCATAGCCTGATTCGGCTCTAGGTGGGTAGCTAATCTGCTCTATGACTAAGTCTAGTTAGCTAAAGATCATTAAGCAAGGCGATAGGCTTACACTCAGCCGAAAGGATCAGTGACTAGTACTATCACCAGATGTGTTGTTTCTATCCTAGGTTCCCTACCAGATCCAAGGAAACTCAACAAGTTTTGAAAAAGTTCAAATCCAATTCGGAAGAACACCAGTTCAACAATCAATAAAGTTGCATACAGAACGTAACTAAAGCTAGGAGGAAGTTGATTCACCAAAGATAGTGATGATTACTGATGCACCACACAGCATCAGACAGTAGTAACTAAATGAGAACAGTCTAATAGTTACCTAGTGTTATATAATCTCGTGTAATAGAACACAAGACATTATACGTGAGGCTAGATAGACACGAGTGAGGATCAATCACATTAACAATTAACATTAATGACTGTGTACACACTACAAAGGACTTGTGCAGTTTTTTTTTAAGGAACGATAGGAACGGACATTGTGTAGGGTGCAACCGGTCCATGATTAACTGTTAATACCACCGGTGTCTATTTCGGATGATCATGAAATTGGATTACCAGAGGTCTACAGAGGCAAAGCAGTATCCGGCAAGATGGTTTCGGCACGGGGTGAGATGTACATGTTCTGACGTAACGTGCTGTGGTCTATCCTTGCTGGGATCAGCTGACTGGGTTGTGGTCTGAGAGTCCGATTCTACACACTTTATAGAACACGTCACACATTTTCTTCACATACACGTCTCATATACGTTACACTCTTCTTTTAATAAATTATCTTTATTAATTTTTAGAAGCAAGGGTTGTTGAGTATGTTGCGTTGGGGAAGTATGAGAAGGGGGCATAGTACGACAGTGAGAGAGTGATAGGAAAAGGTGTCCATAGGCTGATGGAGTGTGTTGGACGGAAGCTGGTGGATTCTCCAGAATATTGAGAGGGAAAAAATATTATAATGTGGGTGTCGGCTCTCTTCACTCCAGGGACGACACTGTAAAGGAGGACACGACAAAACCGAAAGAAGAGAAATAACCCTAAACTACATAAAAGAACATTACCCAAGCAGGAATTGGACCCATGCATATACAGATGGATCAGCCAAAAATTCAATAGAGAATGGAGGAGGAGGAATTCTCCTAAATTTAAAAAATGGAGTGAAAAAAACACATTCAATGGCAACTGGAAAATTTTCAAGTAACTTCAAAGCGGAGGTAGAGGCTCTGAAAACTGCAGCAGAAATGCTCCTGATGGAGGAAAATAAAGAGAAGCAAATAGCTATCTTCACAGATGCAAAGTCAGCTGTCTCAATACTGAAGAGCAATAACAGCACAGAACTAACTGACCTAAGAGCAGCACTCCATGGTCTATGCCAGAAATCCAAAAAAGTTGTAATACAGTGGATCCCATCACATTGCAGTATACTTGGAAACGAAGAGGCTGACAGACTGGCAAAAGAGGGCGGACAACTACCACAGCCTGACATAGACATAACCTATAATGAGGCAAAGAGGTTGATAAAAAGCACTTATAGAACCAAATGGGAATCAGAGCATCCAGGCCATCAGAAGGATGATGCATATTACAAACTCGACCGAAGAGAACAAGTTGCAATCTTCAGACTCCGCACAGGACATAACAGGCTGAAACACCACTTGTTCAATAAACTAAAGATAGGAGATACCGATGAATGTAATTGTAGAACTGGAAAAATGACAGCAAAACATTTGCTGCAGGATTGCCCAACGTATGCAGAACAGAGAAAGATATTTTGGCCCACACCTGCTTCATTTGAGGACAAGCTCTATGGAGATATCAACAAGCTAAAGTTGACCGCAGATTACTTTAACTACATACAGGTTGAAATTTAAAGGTGCATGAAGACCCAGAGGCATGAAATGGAATATTGCTTGGATAGCAAATCCATTATGTGGAAAGTCCAAATCGAAAGCTCGCTGTGTGGGCTTCATAAAAGGTGGAAAAGTGTCCTAGTGGCACGAAATGGAATATTGCTTGGATAGCAAATCCATTACGTGGAAAGTCCGAATCAAAAGCCCATTGTGTGGGCTTCATAAAAGGTGGAAAAGTGTCCTAGTGGCATGAAATGGAATATTGCTTGGATAGCAAATCCATTATGTGGAAAGTCCGAATCAAAAGCCAATGCTTCATAAAAGGTGGAAAAGTGTCCTAGTGGCACGAAATGGAATATTGCTTGGATAGCAAATCCATTACGTGGAAAGTCCGAATCAAAAGCCCACTGTGTGGACTTCATAAAAGGTGGAAAAGTGTCCTAGTGGCACGAAATGGAATATTGCTTGGATAGCAAATCTATAACATGGGTAGTCCGAATCAAAAGCTCACTGCGTGGATGTCATCTGCAGACTGCATACTTCTGGTTTCCGGAAGAACAGCCTATGGTGAACGGAAGGCCCAATATACGGAAGTGAGGCTAAGCAGCTATGTGCAGGACATGACGATTCCTTGGGTGAGCCCAGTACCAGAGCGCTATGTATCGGCTCTGCAAGTATGGAAGCCTCCTTGGATGGCGGGGAATGCCCATGGTCTGCCCCTGCCTTCCCTTGAGGGCTGACCAGGATCTTTGGCTGTTCTATATGGACCAGTTGGGATGGGGGATAACACCACAACAGTGAGAGTCAAACGTCCTAAGAAACCCCCGGGAAGGTTAACCCGGTCAACAAATGCCCGCAGAAGTCGGATGTGTCGGCCTAACGGCGCAAGAACGCAGCTCTGCTGTAAACAGGCACAACGCAATCACATCCGGAAAAAAACTCCGGATGAACGAAGAAGAAGAAAAAGATGTTATACAGCTTGTCTGCTCATTGTCCACGCTTCACATCCATATTCTTCTTCTTTCGTTCGCTTGAAATATGTTTATTACTGCAATGTTGTCTCTTGTATGAATTTAACTGTCTTTTTTAGTTCACACAGCGGTCCATATAGTTTATCATCCACTGTGGTCTCTCTAGGCCAGAAGGTTTGCCTAGATATGTTATATTTTGGGCAGTCTTGGAGTATGTGCTCTGCTGTCTGCGACGCCAATCCACATCCATATAAATATATCCATATAAAAGTACAGGCTCTATGTACCCCTTCAACACTCTTTTTCTCGTTTCAATTGATATCTTCTTATTGGTAAGTATGTTTTTCATCTTGAAAAAGGCTACCTTCGCCATGGCAATTCTTGTTCTAATCTCTTAAAGGCATCTCCCATCAGATGCTTTGATTGTTCCGAGATAGCTGTACCGATTCACTTGTTTAAGAATATGCCCATTTACTTGTATATTTTTTTTCCCCAATGTTGCATATCCCTTGCAGGACGTTGCAGTCAACATCAGCATTTTTCAGCTGCTGTTGATGTAATAGGCAAGATTTTACGTTCAGTAGTTTGCTATTGCATTCTGGGCTGACCGGCTCCCATGTTGTTGTTGCTGTTGTGTTGTTCCCATACCAGCACGTTATAACATAACGCAACACTATCTGCTGCACAAATCGGTCGCGGCTGAGTTTCGAACGCCTGGTACTCGGCTCACGAACCGCGTTCGCAAGCCTTTGGCCATAAAAATTAAGTTGCATGTCCTTCACAGGACGTGGCAGTCAACCCCTGCATTTTCACTGTTCGTGATTCCTGGGCAAATTTTACGTTCAGTAGTTTGCCATTGCTTTCTGAACGACCGGCTCCTATACCTTTTTCGAAAAAAACCAGCACCGCTGTGTTTCGAGCCCGGGTATACGGGCTCAACCGCGTTCGCAAGCCCTTAGACATAGAGACTTGTATATTACATGGTGGTATTTCGTCCTTCCTAATGACGACCATAACATATGATGGCAGAAGTGAAATATAAAAGAGGAAAAAAAAAGAGAATAGGAATGACCAAAAATGCTTTCACCAGCATGAAATCAGTATTAACATCTATAGAGATTAACAACGCACTGACAATGAGAATTGTCAAATGCTACGTATGTTCAACGCCACTGTATGGCGCAGAAGCCTGGGCATTGAACAAGCAACAAGAAAGTTGAATAGAGGCCCCGAAGATGTGGATATACAGACGAATATGTCGTATTTCATGGAAACCAAAATCAATCAAATACAGAGGTTCTAGAAAAACTGGGAATTAAAAGAGGTGCCAGTCTACCTACATCGGCAGATTAGAGCGGCTGTTGAACAACAGAGTGGTTGAACACATACCTAATTAGAATGACAAAATACTATACACAGGCGATGGGAGCCTAGGGAGGTCGACACATAGGAAACTTCCCACTTCGTCGACTGCGACGCAAGTGTTGGAAAGCGGCAATGTGATTGATAGAGACAGTGCCTTTTCGCGTGTTGTTTAACACACAAAGTAGTTGCTTGTTAAAGTTTGCAGAAGCCATAATGATTAATATACATAAGCCAGTTTTGTGCAAACAGAAAGTCAGTTTAAAATTACTGTGGTAGACAATTGACATTACTGTGCGAACATGTGTATATTTCAGCTTGAAGGATTTATCTAGTTATTTTACTTTACGTTGAGTGAATTCTTGAGTATGTACCTGACGAGTTGCTGTGAAATATGCCAGGCAAAAATCGTGCACTCTATTATTTGTGTCTTCGTTATTCAAATAAAAAGAGAGTTGATGAAAGAATAGAAACGAGGGCAAGTGAAATATTTTAGGCCACGTTAAAAGACATAACACCATACTGGAGGGCAAGATTGAGAGAAAGCGAGCAAGAGGTAGACAACGATACAAGTGGAAAGATAACATCAAGAGATGGACGAACATCAGCTTGAGAGAATGTACAGTCAAAGCGAGAGACAGACAGTCTTGGAGATCCATTGCAGCCAACCTTCATTGTGGAGACGGCACATGATTGATTGAGAATATCAGTCTTCCTCTTCTTCTTCTTGCTCCATGATACTCTAAGAACATTTGTGCAACATTTGAGTTCAAAATCCCTGATTTTCGTTCTCTAGTGATTGCGAAATGGTTGATTACTCCCCCCCCCCCCCCCCCTCTGCTGTGTGTCCACCGTGACGAGGTAGAGGGGCTTGTGCGTCCCAATGACCCCAAGAGCTATGCCGACGGTAGCACAGCTACTGGTAGGGCCACCCATGTCGGACAGGTCAAGGGAGAGGGACCAGACGAAGAGACACACAAACTTGCTGCCTTGTAGGTAGACTGGGGACAGTCAAAGGCTAGGGAAAGCACCCCAAATACATGCTTGTCGAAATCGGATGCACTGAGCCACAGGCTTGACAAAGCAGTGCAACGTGAAACCTGCTGCCTTGTAGGTAGACTGGGGACAGTCAAAGGCTAGGGAAAGCATCCTTGTCGAAATCGGATGTACTGAGCCACAGGCTTGACAAAGCAGTGCAACGTAACTTAATTCATGATGTCACAAATCAAAATTAATCGATATGGTGCTAATCCCGTGAAGTCCCATCAGGCGGTGATAGTGCCGGGCCCCCTGCCTCGAGGGGGTCCACCCATGACTACTGGTGGTCACCTTCCCCTGTGCTGTGGAGTCAAGACACAGAGGAGTAGGTTAAGAGCTATTGACCAAATACCCCGGACACTCAACATACTACAGTGGAATGCCGAAGGAGTTTACAAGAAGAAAGACTCCCTAACACAGCGTCTTCATAAAGATAGAATAGATGTGGCATGCATTCAAGAGACACACCTCAACGCCAATCACAAATTCTCAGTCAGAGGATATCAGACCACACGTTTCGACCGCGAAGGACACAAACGAGGAGTTCTAATACTTACACGAAATACAATACCTTGCAGCGAAGTATCTGTGATCTCTAACAACCAAACGGAAATTATAGGTGTTGATATAATTATAAAGGACGTGAAAATAAGAATCTACAATCTGTATAGCCCAGCAGATAAGGACCTTACACTCTCAAACATGAAAATAACTGACACAAACTGCATTATTGTCGGAGACTTTAATAGCCGTTCAGAAAGATGGGGATACCCAGATACTGACAAAAGAGGAGATGAATTGGAGGACTGGGAAATAGACTCAAATCTCCATCTACTCAACAAAGCGGATGACACACCGAGCTTCTACTCCAGAAGATGGCTTACCACTTCTACTCCAGACTTAGCTTTCTACACAGGAGACATCCTCCACAAAATCGATCGCCATGTGCTGGACCAATTAGCAGGTAGTGACCACAGACCAATCAAGCTTGAAATGAATATGGAGTATGTTCCACAGGAGCAAAAGCCCTTGCCCCGCTGGAATTACAAACGAGCAGATTGGGACAGATTTGCCATACTAACAGACAAATATTGTGAAAACATAAATACACGATATGGCAACATAAAGCAAATGGTGGAAAGTCTAAACAGAGCAATAATACAGGCAGCCACTGAGTCCATTCCAAGAGGAGCGAGGAAAAATTACAAACCATACTGGACTGAAGAACTACAAAGTTTGGAGGACAAAGTTGAAGATGCCAGGAAGACAGCAGAGAGAGAACAAACAATTGAAGCAAACATCTCTCTCAAAGCCATCTCAGCAAAATATAAAAGAACAGTAAATCAAACAACAAGAGATTGTTGGAGGGAAAAAACAGAAAACCTGAATTTTGACAGGGATGGAAACAAACTATGGAAACTAGTGAAAGCCATGAACAATGAAGGACCTAGAAACAAACAAATAACAATTAAACAAGGAAATGCCTTGCTTACAGGCAAAAAGGCTGCAAATGCACTAATGGAACACTATGCAAATGCAAACTACATTGATATTACAACCGAACAGAAGAAAGCAATCAAAGACAAACAGATACATCATAGAAATACAGAGACAGCAGCAGAATATATGATGGCAAATCTAACAATGGAAGAAATGGAACAGGCAATGAATACCCTAAAAAAGAAGAAATCACCAGGAAAGGATGGAATCACAAATGAAATGCTAATAGGACTAGGCACCAAGGCAAAGAAGAAACTACTAGCAGTCCTAAATAACAGCTGGAAGAGAGGAATAGCCCCACAGGCATGGAAGGAAGCTATACTAATACCAGTCCCAAAGAAAGGAAAAGACCTGGAAGAACCAAATGGCTATCGACCTATCAGTCTTCTTAGCTGTGTAGGAAAATTAATGGAACGCATTATCAAAATAAACAAACTCTTAACACCACATCAAGCAGGATTCAGAAAATACAGATCCACTGAAGATCAAATAACCTATATAGCTCAGGAAATAGAGGATGCCTTCCAAGAGAAAAAGCACACACTAGCAGTCTGGATAGATTTAGAAAAAGCATTTGATAAAGTATGGAAGGAAGGACTGAAAGTAAAACTGCAAAACATGCATGTTTGTGGAAAAATGTATAAATGGATCAGCCACTACCTTGAGAACAGAACTGCCAGGACAAAAGTACAAGGACAAACAAGCAAAATGATGCTGCTGGAGCAAGGTGTCCCCCAAGGAGGAGTTCTTTCACCAACATTATTCCTAGCATATATAAATGACATCACAGAAAATTTTCCAGCCAGAGTACACACATCCTCCTTTGCAGATGACCTAGCCATATGGACATCTGAAGAATATATTAGTACAGCTAACAGCAGAATACAGCAAGCCTTATTAGCGCTAGAGGACTGGTCAAAATCATGGCTAGTGAAGATAAGTGAGGAGAAAACAACATGCACAGTGTTCTCCCTCTCAAATAAAACTCAGCAACCTAAGCTGGTATTGAATGAAAAAATATTGCGCCATGAAGAAAATCCAAACTGTCTAGGAGTCACCTTTGATCGTCGCCTGACATGGAAGACACAGGTTGAGAAAAATCGAACAAGAGCAAGGCAGAGAATGGCAATCATGAAAAAGCTTGCTGGTACAACGTGGGGAGCAGATGAGAAAGTTCTCAAGAAGTTATATACTGGACGGGTGAGGCCAGTACTGGAATATGGCATTGCAGCTTGGGCAACAGCAGCTAAGTCAAACTTTAACAAAATAAGTAGAGTCCAAAACCAAGGAATGCGAATCATAACTGGAAGCCTGAAGACAACGCCTATTAATGAACTAGAAAAGATCACTTGTTTACAACCAATGCAGGATAGAAGAGATAGCAGAGCCCAGCAACAAGCAGAAAAATTTAGAAGATTGACAGACCACCCTATGTACAACAGATTTAATTGTTTTGGAAAGGGAAGACTGAAGCGTAGCAACTTTGTAGAAACTGCAAAACGAAGGATTAGGGCAGATCCTATACTTAACATATCAACAGTCAAGCCCATACACAATGCACACAACTTCCCAGCTTGGAGACAGCAGCAACTGCCTGAGATGATAGAAAACATTCCTGGTATTGAGAAAAAGAACACTCAGCATGAAACCGAAAGAAGAGAAATAACCCTAAACTACATAAAAGAACATTACCCAAGCAGGAATTGGACCCATGCATATACAGATGGATCAGCCAAAAATTCAATAGAGAATGGAGGAGGAGGAATTCTCCTAAATTTAAAAAATGGAGTGAAAAAAACACATTCAATGGCAACTGGAAAATTTTCAAGTAACTTCAAAGCGGAGGTAGAGGCTTTGAAAACTGCAGCAGAAATGCTCGTGATGGAGGAAAATAAAGAGAAGCAAATAGCTATCTTCACAGATGCAAAGTCAGCTGTCTCAATACTGAAGAGCAATAACAGCACAGAACTAACTGACCTAAGAGCAGCACTCCATGGTCTATGCCAGAAATCCAAAAAAGTTGTAATACAGTGGATCCCATCACATTGCAGTATACCTGGAAACGAAGAGGCTGACAGACTGGCAAAAGAGGGCGGACGACTACCACAGCCTGACATAGACATAACCTATAATGAGGCAAAGAGGTTGATAAAAAGCACTTATAGAACCAAATGGGAATGTGAGCATCCAGGCCATCAGAAGGATGATGCATATTACAAACTCGACCGAAGAGAACAAGTAGCAATCTTCAGACTCCGCACAGGACATAACAATGTCAGGCAAATAAATCGTGCAACATATTGTGTGTGGTTTATGTGTTTATATAATGCAGTATGTGTAATAATAACACCGGGACGTGAGTGCAGAGAATGGGCAGCGGGCCGCACTGAGTTTGAAGTGCAACAGCTGATCCACAGCAACACACATCAAGGTGACATAGTCATCTACACTGATGGGTCAGTGGTGAGAAACAGACGCAGTGGCTGGGGTTTTATTGTATAGGCTAATGGGCGAGTCTTGAAAAAGGTGAGTTTGGCATATGAGACTACGACCTCCAGCTTGAGAATGGAGATGGAGGCAGGATTTTTTTTTTCATATGTGACTGCGTTGTGCCTGTTTACAGCAGAGCTGCGTTCTTGCGCCGTTAGGCCGACACATCCGACTTCTGCGGGCATTTGTTGACCGGGTTAACCTTCCCGGCTTATGTAGTGTCTAATATCAACCTCTTCTTGTGTTCCTTATCTCCTGGTGGAGCATAGGCCGTCAACCTACTCAAGCCAGTCTGTCTTGTCTTTTGCTTTCTGGTGCAGCCCCCTCGGTGTCCTCATATTCTTCATTTCTATCTCTAGTCCTTTCTCCGTGTGTGCTTTAGTTCTACTTCTATTTGGTTTGCCCTATGTGTTCCAAAGAAAGGACTTTCTGGTTACACCGTCATGTGGTTCCAGAGACAGGACTTTCTGGTTACACCCTCATGTTGTTCTCTCCATGTCCTCATATTATTCATTTCTAGTTCTCTTCTCCGTCTCCCTCATTTTGGTTTGTCCTGTGGTTCCAGATTAAGGTCATTCTGGTTACACCTTCATGTGGTTCCCTCCATACCCTCATATTATTCATCGCTATCTCCAGTTCTCTATACCGTGTGTGTTAGTTCTCATTATATTTGGTTTGCCCTGTGGTTCCAGAGACAGGACTTTCTGGGTATACTTTTATTTGGTTCCCTCAATTGTGTGTCCTATCCAGCGCCAGTGTGTTTACCTCTAGATTCGCTGGAACCCGTGTAGTTTCTGCCATGAGCTCCGCATTACTGATTCTGTCGTACTTTGTACTCTTATTGTGCCAAGGCATCAGTTACTGAATGTTTGCAGTTTATTAGTAATTAAGTTCTAATTAGTTTTTGTGATCCATACAGCAGAACAGATTTAACGTTAAATATAAATATTATAAATTTGGTTCTAGTTTTTATTTCTTTTGACTTCCACGTATTTCCTAGTGTTATGAAAGCTTACTTGCCTTTTGTGTTCTTATTTTATTATCTCTACTTGTTGCCCCATCTGTGTCTACATTTCAACCTGTATAGGTTCTTCTGCCTCTTTCATTCGCTTGAAATGTGTCTATATCTGCAATGTTGTCTCTTGTATGAACTTCGCTGTCCTTTTTAGCTCACTCAGTGGTCTATAGAGTGAATCTTCCACTGTTGTTTCTCTGGGCCAGAAGGTATGCCTAGATATGTCTTATTTTGGACAGTCTCAGAGCATGTGATCTGTTGTCTGCGGAGTCAATCCTCGTGTGCACTTGGTTGATTCGCGTATCTTGAATTGTGTATACAGTACCTATATAGGTGTATGACTCTGCCCCTTCAAGTAAGGTTTCGCAAAGAGATATCAGAAATATCAATTGTGGAACGCTGTGAAAGACTGCTCATAAACAAATCCACAAGTATAGTCTGACGCTCATGGGATAAGAAGAAATAAGTAGAGATTAGAGGACACACTTTTTTTTTTATTCGCATATCCTTTTTACAGGACATCGCTGTCAACAGCAGCATCTTTCAGCTGTCTGTTGATTTCTTGGCAAGATTACGCTCAGTAGTTTGCCATTGCTTTCTGAGCGGCCGGCTCAGTGTCCCGCAAGTCACCAGCGGGGGACGAACCGCTCCCAGCTCGCTCCCGCTACGAGACTCTGCGTGACAAACGGGATTACGGAGAAAGTGTTGTAACCCCTCAGCCAGAGAGACCGGCAGAGGACACACTAGACAACATAAAAATTTTAAGCTGTAGTAACCATGCCGGGAGCTATACCAGGTCTCCAATCTTTATTTTCTTCTGCTACGTCTGTGAGTGCCATGCAATACGTATGGATTTATCTGTTTCAGAGAGAGAGAGAGAGAGAGAGAGAGAGAGAGAGAGAGAGAGAGAGAGAGAGAGAGAGAGAGAGAGAGAGAGAGAGAGAGAGAGAGAGAGGTTTTCTTGAATTATTCTCATAATCTTTGTATTTCTCATGTGAATGTTTATACCTAACGACTGTGAGACGTAATATAAATACTGGAAGATTAAACCCAAAATCAAAAGAACAAAGATGGCGTCGAAGGAACAGCTGCATCAACCATTCAAAGACGCCGGAAATAGATTTTTGCAGAACTGAAGAGAACTTTTAAGAACTGTAGACGGTTTTATCTTTGTCTAAAGATCTCTCTCCCCTCCACCCCGAATTGTTAATTGTTCATATATTTCAAATTGTTGTTAATTTGACCGTTTTTGTTCAGTGTTATTATTATATTAACTCCGTCTTCCCCAAACAAATATTACTTGTCAGCGCAAGTCATTGGGAGAGAAAGGATTACAGTAATAAAGGCCTTAGGGAACAAAGCGTTAATTTATGCTGTATGATTTATGTATAGATAAAATATACTGCTAACAGAAATCTGTTGTCATGTCGTGACGCCTTGACCAGCATATTCAGGTAACCAACGCTCTTCGGATCAACGTATGTGATTGTGATGCTTGCTTGCTTGCGTTCGCTAGCTGTGAATTCCAGCGTGAAGTCCCGTATGTCGGATGAAGACATCCTGTTGTCCAACATCAGTGTGATGTCATACTGGACTGAGGTTTGCGTGAGTATCCGTTGTCCCATGTCTGGCTTATTGGTGTGCAGACTGGTGGTTCCTCGCTGTGCAGGCAGATACTCTCCGACTTCGGAAGAATCGGCGATCCTACTACGTTAGCCAGGACCCCGAAGGGACCTGTTGCCCAGGACATAAGGCTTGGACGTGTTAGCAGGTCTTGGCCAGTATAGAACCTGGCCCTGGTGCCTTGGAAACACCTCTGAGTCCCATTTGATTGTGATGAATTGTACTATCGTTATCCAGAGGTTTAAAAAACAAAATTAACATAATTCAGGAGACAGCTCCCTTGTTCTCATGAGACAGCGTATTTAGTACTGCAAACACAGGCTAAGAAAATAATTTAAAATTCAGGCGCCAGGTAGAAATTTTGAGG
This sequence comes from Cepaea nemoralis, assembly GCA_014155875.1. NCBI lineage: Eukaryota > Metazoa > Mollusca > Gastropoda > Stylommatophora > Helicidae > Cepaea > Cepaea nemoralis. The sequence goes on along the minus strand of JACEFZ010022467.1, from coordinate 443,585 downwards.
CGCCATGGTGACAAGACGCCTGGATTTATCAACCTTTGTCTCTATCATACTTTCAAGATCAGATCTGTGTATGCAACAAGTAGGCTTTAGTGGATATGTTTTATTTTATAACATATTTGCCATGTTAGTGCATTTACTGCCTACTATTTACGATTTTCATCTGTTTTGGGGTTGTTAACGTGTAAAATTTGCACAAGAGACATATTTTTGGCCAAGATCCGAAAAGATCAAGTATCCGATTTAAATTTGCCTTTTTTATTTGACCTCTTGCAGCGTATGAATGTCTCCTAGTCACCCATAGAATTTAAGCCATCCATAGAATCTAAGCAATTCATAAAATCTGAGATGTCCATTCAATGAGGAAGTTATATCTCTGTAGTTTTTGGTTTATTTCTAATCTTGTCATTCAGAGTCCACGACTCTTTTCAGACACTAAGAGTTGGGTCAAGAACAGACAACACAACACTCTGGACATTCCCATATGTACTCAACCTCATTTTCAACAGACAGCGAAGAGTCTAGGAAAGCATGAAGGAGTATAGACTAGGGCGTCGGTTGCAGCCAACCTTCACTGCGGAGAGAAAACATTTTGATTTATTGATTTATATCTTTATGTGGTTACATTATTATTTAATTGTCTCCAGTTTTGTTTGCTGATAAGGTTGCTTAGCTGCAATCAAAATATTACAACGTAAACAATATTATGTTTTGGTAGGAAAAATAAAACGAACTATTTTTTTTAAAAAGGAAACTACATTTTAGGGCTTTCTGCATGGTGTGAAATATTGAAGATCGTCACATATGCTAGCCCATGAACTAGTGTGATTAGATGACAAGCTCTTCCTTGCTCTCTACCTACTAAAATAGTTGTGTTTCTTCTATGCAATCCATTGTGAGCTTCTATATAAGCTGAGTGAGCTTCTTTACAATCCACTGTAAGCTTCTATATAAGCTATAGTGAGCTTCTGCGCAATCCATTGTGAGCTTCTATGTAAGCTTTAGTGAGTTTATATACAATCCATTGTGATCTTCTATGCAATCCATTGTGAGCTTCTGTATAAGCTATAGTGAGCTTATGTGCAATCCATTGTGAGCGTCTATACAATCCATTGTGAGCTATAGTGAGCTTATATACAATCCAGTGTGAGCTTCTAAATAAGCTATAGTGAGCTTATATACAACAAATTGTGAGCTTATATGTAATCTATAGTGAGCTTATATACAATCTTTTGTGAGCTTCTATTAAATCCCCATGTGAGCTTATATACAATCCATTGTGAGCTTGTATGTAATCTATAGTGAGCTTATATACAATCTTTTGTGAGCTTCTATTCAATCCCCATGTGAGCTTCCAAACAATCCATTGTGAGCTTCTGTGCAATTCCCCCTGTGAGCTTACAATCCCTATGTGAGCATCTATGCAATCTATTGTGAGCTTCTATACAATCCATTGTGAGCTTCTATTCAATCCCCATGTGAGCTTCCAAACAATCCATTATGAGCTGTTGTATTCTTGTAAAGTGTCCCTCATTCACTTTTTTATTTTTTCTTCTTAACAATATGGTTTTCTCCGTGACTATATGTTGTGTTTTGTGTATGTATTTATTTGCTGATGAGGGCTAGTCACTGCAACGTCCTTTATGTATCTTAATTCTGTTCTGAAAAGCTGCATTACTTTGTGCTATTTTATAATTATTCTACCTTAACGAGCCCAGCGGACTAGTTTGGTGTTATGGATCAACTCCTATTTATGGACATATAGGTGCTGTGGTGTTTTTGTTTTTTTTATAATAAATTAAACTCTCAGTATTTTCCTCTCCTTCTTATAGTCTGGGCTGTGTGGCGTTGGCGACCATGTCAAAACACAGCCTTCTGTCGCTTGTACTAGCAACTGATTCTGCTGCATATCATTATATCAAACTGTCCAGCATTTTCTCTCTTGGTTTTAATACGTAAATATTCACTCTGACAGTATCCATGTTCTAGACATAAATTTAAGAGAGGTAAAGATGCTTGATTTTCACCTCCCCTGGCGCATTTGGCGTTGTAGCATTTCAGATTATCAACCTAGGATTCTGAGATAAGTAGCACATTTTGATTTCATTGTTCTAATTTTTTTTTTTTTCATCTTTCAAATTCTTTTCATTCCGTTAGTATACTTTAATGTAACCACTGTAGTGTATTCCTCGTATTTATATTGTTTGTTTGCTGATGAAGGCAAGCCGCCGCAACGTCCTGTGTTTTCCGTAAAGCTGCATTACTTTGTGTCATTTTATATTGTCGTCACTTCAACAGTTTTACGCCAGTTCCACTAATCAGGAGCAAAACGGCTATGAGTCATGACCCGAATGGATCCGCCCCCTAAGAGCCGAAGCAAGATAGATGTTGAGTTAAGAACCGAATCACTGCACTCAGAACATTCCCATACGTGCTCAGTCACCTCGTTCAACAGCCAGCGAAGAGTCATACTACTAATCGCTCCAACCGCTATCTGATTAAAAGTTCTCCTGGTCTTCCCTCTGTTTTGAGATTCTTCCAGAACCCCTGCCGATCCCCCGCAATTATCAACCTCATTCAATTCATTAGCAAGATAAAGAGGCTGAAACATTCGGCAGAGAGAGGGGGAGGCTTCTGATGATCGGAAACCTCCCGTCGTGGTTGCTGCGCTGTGGAGGTTTCGCCACTGATCAGGCCCCTTCCTATCAATAGTGTATGTAATGAAGTAATTAACGGTCATATGATATGAGTGTTGGAGTAGGTTAAGACACTCAGACAACTGATCACACACATCAGAAACATACAGTAAATATCTTGGCAGACTGTAACAACTGGCGAGATGTGTCAGGAAAAGAAAGAGAAGAGGAAGACAACTGGGGAAGATTTCTGACAGTTATTCATCATGGCATTGAAAAATATCACATGACATGACACAATCAGTTCGAGATTGTGGGGCGTGAAGAAGCGTGATCTCTCACGCCTAGCTAATCCGGGGTTTGATTTTATTTATACATATTCTTTTGCAGGAAATTTCCCTTTATTTGCAGTTGGTTTACAAAAACCAATCATGTTTTCAAATGGAGATATAGGCGATGTGGTATTGAGTTGTACTCGTATTTTGTGGTTTTCGTGAGTATTTAATCTCCGGCGGATTTCCCATGGTCTCAGTCTCCTAAATCCTTGCATTAATCCATTGTGCTTGTGCACAAAACACAACTGTTGTGGTCTGTCACTTAGGGGTTCGTGAAACGCAGTTTTAGAATTCCCCGACATACCGAGCAGAGGTTTCGAAATAAGCCATGGGAGATTTGGAAGCAGGCTGCTTTGCGTCGGTTTCCATGGTATGAGAGAGTTGAGAAAGCAATGGCACCCTTTCATTCATTAGCATGTCCTTTGCAGAACCTCGCTCACATAACAACCCTACGGAAAACTTTTCGATCATAAGCAAGATGTCCCGCGTCCGATACACCCATCTGGAGATCATCCGCCACATCCTGCACCCATCTTCTCTTTGGCCTTCCTCTTCCTCTCTTCCCAGGCATATACCTCTCCACTACTGGACTTAAAATTGCCTTGTAAATCACAGACAGTAAATAAATGCTGAGCTTAGTTGCAAAGTCCTGTACAGGAAATGCAATAAATTTTTGTAACTATAAAAGAAAGTTTGCTGGGTTTCGTCCTGACTATTGCCCATTCCTTGCTTCGCTGTTATACGAGTATTAAGAGTTGTATTGTTATATGTGTTATATGTGGTTTGGCAGCAGACCGCGTCGCGCTGGGTTTTAAAGTGTTGGTATGGGAACCGGTCATTGAGAAAGCAATGGCAAACTACTGAACGTAAACTTGCCAAGAGATCAACAACAGCAGTAATATACTGGTGTTGACAGCGATGTCCTATAAATTGGATTTGCAAACGAACAAAGTCTATAAAGCGTTGTAATGTTATATTATGCGCTGTAAAGGCCTATGAAGCGTTATACTGTTATATTAAGCGCTGTAATGTTATACTGAGCGTCGTAATGTTATATGAAGTGTTGTAATGTTATAGTCAGTGTCAGTTGGACTAAAATGTCGACCTCTCGTCCTTGATTTGGGGACGTAAATTACAAGTACCTCTGAAGTCGGAGTGGGGTCGCCTGACGGTGAGGGACACTTAATAGGGAAAGATAATCAACACGCAAAATTTAGTCAAGCACTACTAGAAGCAGTGTGTGTGGATTACGCTTGAGTTCAAAGCGAGCCAGCGCAAAACCAAAAATATAGTTAATGTTTCTGTTATATTAAATGTTGTAATGTTAAACTGAGAGCTGTAATGTTATACATGCAGCAAAACAAGACAGGCAAATAAATCGTGCAACATATTGTGTGTGGTTTATGTGTTTATATAATGCAGTATGTGTAATAATAACACCGGGACGTGAGTGCAGAGAATGGGCAGCGGGCCGCACTGAGTTTGAAGTGCAACAGCTGATCCACAGCAACACACATCAAGGTGACATAGTCATCTACACTGATGGGTCAGTGGTGACAAACAGACGCAGTGGCTGGGGTTTTATTGCAAAGGCTAATGGGCGAGTCTTGAAAAATGAGAGTTTGGCATAGAGACTACGACCTCCAGCATGAGAATGGAGGTGGAGGCAGTAACAGCTGACATTCCTGTGGCTTGAGGAGACTACCGCAACACACGTTGTATTCATTACGGAGTATGCTTAGCAAGGTGGAGAAAGGAATGTTTCGTGTGGAATGGCTCTCGTCGCTTCAGAGGTCACAGATCGTGAGAATTGTATGGATATTTTGCCCTGGCCATGCGGGTGTACGGGGGAATGAACAGGCTGATAGGCTAGCAGGAAAGACACCTCTTGGTGGAATTTTGCCTATGGACAAGGGGGAGGTGGTCGTGCGCTTGTGGAACCAGGTGGAGAAGGCGGAGGAACAGATTGAGAACCCATATGTGGAAAGAATGAGATTGCGGGGGGTTCTGGAAGAATCTCAAAACTGAGAGGGAAGAGCAGGAGAACTTTTAATCAGATAGTGGTGGGTACGATTAGTAGTATGACTCTTCGCTGGCTGTTGAACGAGGAGACGGAGCACGTATGGGAATGTCCTGAGTGCAGTGATGTCGGTTCTTGACTCAACTCAACTGTGTTTATATTCACTACTGGAATACATTATTTTGAATGTTATACTGAGTGTGTGTGTGTGTTGTTGTTTTTTTTTTGTTCTTATTTTTGTTTTGTTGAGTGTTGTAATGTTATATTGAGTGTTGTAATGTTATACTGGGTGTTATTTTTGGAGTGATGTAATGTTATATTAGACGTAAAGATATGTTGAGTTGTTGGGTGTTGTCTTTTTGTTTTTGGAACGCTGGCAAAGCAAAAAACAGAAAAAGTATTCAAAACATGGACTGGATTAAAATGTAAATCACATTTATTTTTTTATTTTCAAATTCTGTTACAAGTATACAGTCATTTCCTTTTGGTGAAACAAAACATCTTCCAGCTGGCTGAGAATTCAAGACAAATGAACGAAATATAATCTAACATGAAATTATAGTCTGGAGAACTGTTTGTGTAAAAGTTGTGTACTGTAATGCGTCAAAGGATGATTGCATATTTTCACTGAATTCAGAGCCAGGTAAGCGACAACAGAGCATGGACATAATCAAATAAAACATTCACAGCATTATAAACAGTATGAGGCCTGAAGAACCAATGTCGGGAACAACCCGGTTGTCGTACAAATTGTTTCTGCAGACTTTTCTTCTCTGTTATATCCCAATCTCCTTGTCACTTCAATTTATCTCACTTTTCCCCTTGGTTCATCTATTTCTCTTCTGCCTTCCCACTTGTCTCCCCGAGGTGGTTTCAATTCAGGGTCGTTTTACACATCACAATATAAAAGAAATTTTATTAGATATAATTAATGTCAGCATTATATAATAAATACATATACACAGAAACACGCCATATGTTAAAAATATATATATCCAAACATACAGGAATATAAATAATTCATATCGACGCGTTGTTTGTTTGAAGTTGTTTCCCCCCTTGTAACTGAAGTTGTTTCCCCTGTTCATAATGTTTCTTGGGGGGAAGCAAGATGCGTTTGAATGAGTCACACAATTGCAACATCACACACCTGGTAACCAAAACCGTTGTAGGTAAACGTATAAAGTCCTTCGCAGAAATATACATGGATATAGGAAAATGGTTTGATAAAAATCTTGAACACACAACTTGTTATATTGATCACATATTACGTTATTTTAGTCAGTATTCGTGAAACCAGATGTTTTCGTTAGGGTACAACTGCTGCGCCTAGTCTTTGTCCGTACAGGGTGTAAGGAGAATAGTAAGGTCCCACTGTAGCGAATGACTGCGGGGTCGGCGGTGTGCCCCCCACGCCTGATAGGGGGGATTTGTAGGGATGGTATCTGCTGGCGCCCAGAAGACTGCTCACCGGGCTTAAGCTGGTTGGATAGGTCCTTCTCAAAGAGTTGGGGCTGAGTGGCGCGGATAGGTGCGGGTATGCTGCCAAAGTTGGTAGCCCCAAACCAGCGTACGATGCTGCGAGGGTTGAAACATCCATACTTGATGTGTGTGTCCTCAGGTGCTGCAAGAGTTCTTCTGAGGACGTGAAGCGTTTACCACAATAATCGTTGCCGGAGACCCAACTGCATATGTAGGGAAGTCCTTGGTGGGCAGCAGCCAGCGCGCTGTGGGGGTAGAGAGAATGTAAAGAGGAAAGAGCAGACATTGAACTAGTTAAAGAACTAGCCGAAGAAAGGGATGGCAGGAGCATGGAAGAAGCACCTGGCAGGCCCAGAGCTGATAAGCTGGTGAGGGACTTTTCATGGGCACACTGGGCACATCCCGGGGAGTTACATGTTGAGGATAAGTGGGAATTCTGTAATGTCAGTTGGCAGTTCGTGCAATAGGGGTCTCTGCATACTGGTACTAGCGTGGTGGCTCCTGAGGGGGTCCTCACGCGTGCATATGTTACAAACGGGGATAATGCTGAAGGTGCACTGGCGGCAGGCAGCAGCTGCGGCCGCTTTCAAAGCAGAAGACTGGGCAGCTGCGAAACTGCTGAGACTAGAATGCGCAGCAAGAGCACTGTGATAACTAGAGCTGCTGGGATCCAGTCCGTGACTGATGAGAGCTAGAGAGTTGGTGTAGCCGGCCAAGTGGGCAGCAGTGGGCAAGCCACCCAGCATTGAGGGATGTGTGGCTGAGGGTTTAACAGCCGAGCTAAGGGATGGTGATGACTGCATTACAGACGAAGCATGGGAAATGGAAGATTTTGAGTAGGAAGGAGGGGATGTACTTGGGTGGGATGACATGGAGCCGGAGGAAGCTGGAGAGTCACGGGGTCGTTGATGTGAATGCTGGTGACTGCTGCTGCTATGATGATGATGGTGATGATCACTTCCGTTACTTTCTCCTTTCCCATTGCTACTTCTGGAGCTTGATCTTTGGGAACCCGAATGCCCCACTGAACCGGCAGATCTGGAGGATGAGGAAGCGGAACTGGAAGCAGAAGCACCCATGTGACCCGTTGGAGAATTAGATGGTTTTGGCTCTGCACTTCCTGTCCGAATGGACTTTTCACCGGGAGAACTTAAAATTGGCACCAAGGGAGGAATTTCTTTTGGTGGGAAGGTTCTGAAGCCAGGCTTTGAATCTCTTCCAGAGTCTTTATGTCCATGAGAGCTTGGTCTCTTTGAGGATTCAGAATCAGACGACTTCTCTGATTTATCGTTGTCTTTCTTCTCCAGTGGAGGGATAATTGGCTTGGAGGGTGATGTGTCTTTTCCTATGGCACTGCACGTCTGGGCCAGCAGAGCAAGTGGGCTTTTCTTGGCGTCCAGCTGTCGAATAGAAAATATGGGCCAACATTTAATGGAATGTCTAAACATGGTTTTAATGACAATGTTGAATATTAAAATATAAATATGACACAATAAAGTTTGTTGCGTATCCTTTATAGGACGCCGCAGTCAACTTCAGCAGTTTTTACTGTTCGTGATTTCTTGGCAAGTTTACTTTCTGTAATTTGCCATTGCATTCTGAATTTACACTATACGCAATATTTGGTTGTGGTTAGTAACATATGCCGGTCTCCGTGGCGAAGGACTTACGGACGAGGTTCGTAATCCCATATACCAGAAACACAGCTGCGCGAGATTTGGCAGCAGACCGCTTTGCATTGGTGTCGGTGCTGGTCATTCAGAAAGCAATGGCAAACTACTGAACGTAAACTTGCCAAGAGATCACAGAGGCAGAAATGCTGATGTTGACTGCGATGTGCCGTAAAAAGGATATGCGAAAACAAAAACAAAGAAATATAAAAGGAACTATGTTTTTTTTTTAAATAAAATTGCATTTTAGGTCTTTCTGCAAGGTGTGTGACATATTGAAGATGGTCACATATGCTAGCCCATGAGGTTTTGGAGGATTAGATGACCAGCTCCTGTCCTCTCCTCGCCTTCTACTCTCCCTGCCTACTAAAAATAGTTTTGTATCTTTTGTACGGCTCGTCAGGTAGAAACAACTCTGTGATTTGATTTCAAGCTTCCCAACAGCCGTAACAGCCAAATTCTCTAAGTTAAATTATGCCTATACTGGATCTGCATTTCCTAAAATATTGTTTGAGTGTGGCTTATTATGCCCCAGAGTGGGTACATGGCGCTAGCCTCATATTGTGACCAATCGCTCTCGATCGGTAAACGAACGAACGGACTTTATTTTCAAAGGGTAACAAATTGGGCACGCAGGCCCGTCTTACATTCGGCCCTTCCAGTGACGTCATATCGGCTGTCTTTACTCCCCAGATAATGTCCTAGCCCCGAGGTTAGGTCGTGCCGATCTGGATGTCCAGCTCAGCCAATAGAATATAATCACATGGACGGGATTTGAACATCTTGACAACTGAGAAGATGAATGGGAGGAGAAGCAGAGTCAGACCGAAAGAAAAGATGCTGGATGGATTGAGGCGGTGGCATGGAGGAATATAATCAGCAGGGTTGATCCAGAACACCAAAGACCGAGATCTGTGGAGAGACATGAACGCCTAGCCAGCAGGCAGGACACTTGATGATGATGATTATAAGCTGGGGCGGCAGTTTCTTTCTCACCCAGAAAATCGCTAGTACTCGATTTATGAAGATTGCTCGATCCCAAGGCCGTTATGTTCAGAAAAAGCCCGCAGAAGTTGGATGTTTCGGCCTAAAGGCGCAAGTATCGCAGCTCTGCTGTAAACAGACACAACGCAAATACGTCCGGAAAAAAAAAGTCCGGATGAAAGAAGAAGAAGAAGAAGAAGAAGAAGAAGAAGAAGAAGAAGAAGAAGTAAAAGAAGAAGAAGATTAAGAAGAAATCAAAGAAGAATCCAACCCACTGTCTTGACAGACAGTGACAGACAGGCGCACTAACCGTTACCAAAGCAACATCCTCCCCCAAAAACATCAAATGTGGCAATAAGTGATATTCTTGCCTTCAGTGCATCAATTAACAAAAACCCCGCACTCCTAAGGCCGGTTCAACTGCAACAACTCGATGTCGCAGCTCCACGAGAACGTGGCACCGCAAACAGATCAGCGGGGAGGACACAGTCAATACATAAAAGAGGTGCTGGAGTATAAATCGATGACCCGGTTGCGCGTGCTCAATCTGCCGGCAACCAGTTCTTGGAGGCATGCTGTCTTGTCCACATTGTATGATGGGTGGAATATTCAAGTAAAACAAATGACCACTGTAAATCAACGCTAAAGATAATATAAAAACCACCCCTACCCCTGTCAATGTATTATAATAAGTGTTTGTAGAGAATTTAGTACATGTGTTCTTTCGAAAACGTGTCTATAAATTATAAAAACAATACGGTGGGTAGAGATGACGAAATGAAATGTAACAATAACTCCGGTAAAGCTCTGGGTCAATTAAAAGCGAAGAAGTTTATAGAACTCATAAACTGCATGTTTAATAGCTTACATTTTGTAGTAAATTTAGTAAGACATCTTCGTCGTAATATTCCCCTATAGGGGCATAGGACCACAACCCATTCACAAGTTATCCTCTTTTGCTGTCCCTAGCAGCCTCCTTCGTGTCCTTCTAAATTATTCATCTTTCTCCCGTGGCCTTCTATATTACTCCTCTTTCTCTATTTCCCCATGTCCTTATATAATACTCATCTTTCTCTATTTCCCGTGTCCTATAATACTCATCTTTCTCTATTTCTGCATTTTAGATCTCCCACTATTTCGTGGGGCGGACGTGCTAACGAAGCTGATAGCTCTGGTACTTTATGTGCTTGGATTAAAAGTTCAACGCCTGAGCTGGTCGCTTGCCAAAGTGAGGAAAAGATTGTCCACATATTCCTCCTTGCTCTCAGGCCTACAAAATATGATAGCGATATCTCATCACACTCCCAAAGCAGAAAACTGCTTCGGGGGAATTGTTTCTACTTCGCGGTCGTTGTTTGCACCAGGAAAAGGACTTTTTATGCAAAGCATGCATGACCAGGTTGTCTCAATGTTTGTTATATTTAGCTTCACCGTCCTATCCTCGCGTCTTGATTCGCTGGAGTCTGTCTAGTTTTCTCCCGAAGCTCCACATTAGCGATCCTGTCATACTATTTTAGTCGTATTTCCTTTTCTGCGCCGGCACTAATTATTGTTGGACTAAACCAATTAAGTTTATTAGTAATTGTTATAGAAAGAATTACTAAGTAATATTTACTAGTTCGTAGTGTTTGCTGAAGCTTTAACCACTGTTACCGTGAATATTAAAACTGGTAAATAAAGTCAATGTTATTTATTATGATTTCTGAGTCTTGTTATCATTTCTGAGTCTTGTTATCATTTCTGAGTCTTGTTATCATTTCTGAATCTTATTATTTCTGAGTCTTGCAGCACAAACTGTGACCTATCTGTCTCAACTAAAGCCGATCTTAACCCTACTATCATCATTATTACCATCATCATTACCTTCACGTGCTGAATGTTTCCTCCAAAAGATTGCTATCATTTTCTAGGCACACGTAAAGAAGGTAGCCTGAAAGTGCTTTCCTTCTTGGCAGTGTCCAAAATGGTGAATGGCCGGTAGCCATGTCTCTACAAAGAGATCTTCTGCCTCGATCCCAAACTATATCCTCAATCAAAGACAGTAAAGCAAACTAAAGTGGGCTAGAGCCTAACATTCGTCAATACAAAGATATAGAGAAGAAATAAATGGTAACACCCGTTACTGCAACCATATCCAGAAAAAATGATACACGAGCTAACTACAACGATATTTAGAAATTCGTTAACACAATGACACAGAGGGGGTAAAAAAATAAGGGCTAACATTTGCAATGCACCCATATAGAGAACAAATAAGAACAGTAGATATTTGCTGGACATTCTGTACCGAGGAGGTCCAACCAGTAGAAAGAAAAGTTTCTCGAGTACTATTATCTTCAAACATTTCGTGTTAATTTACTGGCTGAGCGGTCCGAGCTCAAATCCCCCCGCGGGTAAATGTTAATAACACGATTCCCAACATGGAAGACAGATGGCACATACACAGCAGCAACGTATGTCAGAAACACACACTTGGCACATTCAACGCTGAAGTAGTTAAGAAAGTACACTAATGGGAGGCATGGTTCCTGGGAGAAGTGGCAAGGTCAACTAGCATGAAGATTGACACAGACATTAAAGACATCTCAGACATGAAGAAGACAGGAGAGTGTGTAAACTATGTAGAATCTTTCTACTAGGTCATGATGGAAGAGACCTGCTGCAAAGTCCTACCTGATGACGATTCTGGGGCTGATGCTGTCTTGTAAATGAATACAAGAGAATTTTATTGGTACAAGATAGCGATGACAAATTATCTCTATCCCCGCTCGTAATGTAGTGGGCCAGCATATGTAGAGATATGCTAGTTCCCATCTTTAGAGCAACAGCTGCATTGACCATCCCTTAACGGTAATATCTTGAAACGTGTCACTACAAGCATACTTTTATCCGGACATATCCACTTTTATCCGGGCATATCCTTGAATGCACTGTTCACATCCACGTGTTTACATTCAGATCCGTATTGAAACTCTCAAAAACAGGACATGTTTTCAACTCCAACTTATCAGTCTCAATCAGCATACATTTACTGGCATATATCGTATTGTAAGTTCCTCACCTCTCTTCGGAAGGGCGGGCCATAGTAGTGGTTAGTGCACCAGCTATCCAATATAATGATCGAAATTTATCCTCAGCACTAGTGATACGCTTATTATCATCATCAGCCTTGTAAATGAATATAAGAGACTGTAAAATAGTGGCGTGTAAGAATGGCGGCGTGTAAAGTTAGCTTATCTCATGATTTTCTTCTTCTGCCTCTTCTCCTTCTTTCGCCCTTTAGCCACCTCCCACTCCAACTGGGACATATAACCTCAACCAACTGATTCCAGGCCATCCTATCCTTAGCTGCCCCATGCAACACAGTCTATGTCCCCCACATATTAATTCCCGTCTCGAATCCTCTTCTCCGTCTGTTTTGGGGTACACCTCTTTTTCTTGTGCTCTGTGGAAGCTACACAAAAGCTTGTCCAGTTATACAGTCGTATACTGAAGTTGCATTGAGAAATAAGGTAAAATAACTGAACAAGAACTAATTGTTCATGATGTAGTGCTCATGATTTCAGTGATGGCTACGGTTGAAAATTATAACTCGTGTCCTCAGTGTATTTTCCTCAACTCTTGGTTCACTGGTATTTTAGATCTCTCCATGAGCCTCACATCCCCCTCACTATACTATCACAGTATGCACGAAGTCTGGATGTAAGAAGAAAGCCCCAGACATTTTTTGTATTGACTTGGGCTCCCAGACTGGTCCAGCCCACGCGGGTACTAGAAAATGGTTTGTGAAGTAAAAGCGTTCGCTGACTGATCTAGAAAACATGGGGCTAGTAGTACGATACCTAATACGCATCACTGTGAGAAAAGGGGCATTTGTGGCATTTTATATTTTACATTTACTTACAACATAAGAAAAAGCCACAAAAGAACTCAATTACCCCAAAGAAGAACTGACATAAATAGTCATGCCAATTGTGAAATGTGTGAAAGTCCAGGAAAGCGGACCTCATAACACCAATACAAAAGCCTCGACGACTTAGCTTCAAAAGCCACACATTGTAACATAAGAATAATGTTAACAGAGAGTTACCAATATGGGACAGTTTATTAAACATACTGTGGCAAATCCCTGACGCTCTGGTGATTGTGTTTAATCTAACGAAGACGTCTTTCTCTGATATGTATCGACTGTCTTCGGTGATCACACATTCTGTCTTGGCCCTCGAGTAGACGTTAACCCTTGTTACTTTCAGAGAAAACTGATACTACTGCATGTCTAGATGAAGATAGTCCACGTTTGAGTGTCGCATGCAAGACTTTACATATCCTACGTCACGGCAGGAGGCGAGGTGACAAGTTCTCTTCATCGCTGTTTTTTCTTTCCTAGTCTGTGGGACCAGGTGGAGACATGGGGGGGGGGGGGGGGGGGGAGAAGAAGAGAAACCGACTGAGAACCCGTATGGAGAGAATTATATGGTGGGGGTGGTCGGCAGGGGTTCTGGACGAATCTCAAAACTGAGGGAAGGCCATGAGAACTTTCAATCAGATGGCAGTTTGAACTATTAGTAGTATGACTCTTCGCTGGCTGTTGAAGGAGGGAATGGTGCGCGTGTGGGAATGTCCTGAGTGTAGTGATGTCGTTTCTCCTTTCCAGGCTTTATCCCCAGTTGAGGGGTGGCGAGTTTTCCCCTTCTCTGTCTTGCCTTTGTAATCTATGTCCCAAGTATTACTTAGAACAAGATTCGTCATAATGTGCCTTGCCGATAAGCGTGGGCGATCTCACGCGATCACCCGTCTCAAATCAGTATATGTAAAATATAGTTATGTGACTTGAAACGTTATTCACAACAATATATTATGTGTTAAAAGAGACACTGAAACTGACAAACATTTGGAAAAGGAAAGTCACATGAAAGGAAATCAACACACAACAAATCTAAACTGAGCGTACCGAAATAGAAATAAAGTTGTTTGATGGTTACAATTTAATGTGTTTAAATTCGCAAAAGAGAAACGGCATCAATAATATATGTATTCACTGTGTGCAATGAAGGAAATAAGAATCTTAAAATGTATACAGAATTCATAACTGTGAAAAGAACTTAATGTCACTAATCTATGATGGTTGCATAATGACAGATTAAAGAAGCAAAAAGTGTAATATTTCAACAAACTGCACAAGAAATCGTAGGCTGGGATCAATGAAAGAAACGACCAGAGTGCGAGCGAGACAGCGAGGGCTAAGTTGGAGATCGTGTGTCTATTAGCGGGAACATTCGGGGGCAGACTAACAATGATAGTGTAGCGAGGTGCGTCAGTACTCCACAGTGGATCCATGTTGCACTGCGCTTAAACGGAGAAGATATCTGCGTAGTAAAGATTAATTATTACGTCCCGGGCTGTTATATTAAACTCAAGGTTAGAAAGAGTAATAGTTATTCGGTAAATCGAAGACAACAGTAACAACTAGAACAAAAGCATTAAAAGTAACAGGCAAGGTTGAGTAGGATAAAATAAATGTCTGAAAATGGAATTCAGAAAACCGATTGAATTGTATGTTTGTTTTAATCACAGCAGACGCACCTTTGCTGTTGCATTATGTGAGAAATCTCTCCCCCCCCCCCCTTCCCCGGGGCGTTCACGCACACGCCACGAAGTGGACAGGATTTGGTGTTTTGAGAATCCCAGGACCGAATAAAAATCCGCATATGTGGGAGTGGATCTACTGCTCCCTACTCGTTGCATATTGATCAATATATTATAAATAAGCAAGTTGTGTAAGGAATAAACTCATCACTTTCGCCGTCTTCAGAATATGAATAAATTACTCTCCTCCGTACCGTTTCGTAATTAGCAAGCTTTAGTCTGAAGTGACGGTTGAAATTGGGTGTGTGTATTCAACTTTTTCTGGTGAGCTTTCAAGTATTAACATTGAGCAGTTTGAATGTGCCTATCAATGGCCACTGACATATTTGTTTCATCAAAATCTAACAGCAATCTTAGACTGTCGATTAGAGTCAGAGCAAAGACATGTGAGAAGCTAGGATCTCCACACCCAACTGTAGGTGGGGGAGAAACACACGGAGACGGGAGAGATTCGACATATAAGCACTGGTGACCATTAATGAAAAACTCATAGTCATAAACATATATCTTTTTATAACTAGTGCTTAGCGACACATAATTAACAACTATCTAGAAGTAGTAAATAATTAAAGTTTCATATTATACATATATGCGAATCATCGCTAGTCCATGCACAGCGTCAGTTACTTGCTAACTCCAGATATTTGTTAATTGTGTGTACTTCTAAGCACTAGTTATTAAAAAACAAAACACACACACACACTGGTGCCGCCCAAACGAAATCAGTATGTCAACGCTTACTGCAACACAACACATACCAATATAAAGTATTATAACAATACGAATAATACACGAATAGAACATTTCACTGTAAAACTCGCATCAATAAAGAAAGGACGCGCAGAAAATTTCACACAATTTGCATCTCTTTTCCAATGTTTGAAGACAAACTAAAAGTCGAAGATTTTTTTTTGACAAAAATAAAGACAACGTGTATATACTCACAGTGGTTGGCAGAGGCTGTAGATAATCTGGGTGTAGATACTGGCTGACTCCTGATGTCAGCATTGTGAGGCCGGATGATGTTGATGTCATTTACTCCAACGGATGAAAATTTTGTCCAACAAAAAATTCAGTAACCAAATTCGAATTGTACTATCCAACAGCGTTTAATACTCCAAATACTACAATCCCGTTAGAAAACAGTGGATAAATGTAATCTGCAATGGTTACTGGAGTTGTAAATTCTCAAGAATCCAAGAAATGTGAACAATAATTGTGAATAAAGCACTCAATTTGAATCCGCCAAGAAACAAGAACGTTTGTGTCCTCAGTGCTTGCAACACTCAATGAAGATCTAGTACTGAACCGACGTGATGTCGAGGGTATATCTGCTATTCAACTGAGGGAAGGTAGCTCGGGTGTTCAGTGTTAAGTTGGCAAGTTGCGAGAGGTGATGACTGCACGGAACACGATGAACAATCTCTCGCGGTAACCGTCAATCACACAGTGCGCCCTCGCTCGCCGCAGTGTAAGCTTCAAGTGAATGAAGCCACCCTGCTCGACAACACGCACAACATAACTCGACAACACAAAGCGTGGGGAGAAAGGGTTGGAGAGGTAAAAGAAAAAAAAGTAATTGACAGTTGGGGGAGGTGGTCAAGAAAGGGGGTGATTCTCACGCCCAACCAATGAACTGTTGTTTCCGACGAAACCGCTTCCAACGATTGGGTGGTAGTCACTCGCGGAAAGTCAAGGGGTAACAAAAGACAGCCGACGTGAATGACATCTGCCGCGGAGTGGCTCGGCCAATGAGAAGGCGACAAGATAATTATCTGGCAGTCATCCAACCGTCACCTCTCGCCCCGGCAATCAATCATTCTGGCGGCGCACATGTCAATCAAGCTTGATTTACACCACGCGGCGCTGCTAATGTACACTTTGTGATGAGGCAAATAAAGGGCAAACAGAATACAAGGCCCGTACAGCGCCTGGGAACTCGTGGTTTACTTGCTGAATGTGACCCGCTGTTCAAAGAAAACTGTCCGTCTGTTCCCCAGAATCTGTTTTTGAAATAAAGAATTCTCTCAACTGTGATCTGCCTTAAGGCTGTTGTTGCTTACTTATTGTAGAAAGGAGTCTGGGTCGAAAAGTTAGAGTACTCGCTAGTTCAAAGTTGTTTTATGTAAAGTTATAACTTATATTATACTAATCGACTTACCATACGTCCAGTACATACTTTTCTTAACTCTTTTACTTCCTATAGCGTTGGAGTATGTTGATAATAATATACATATAAAACTTGGAGGAGAAATACCTATATAACGAACCTCGTACTAATCCAGGTCCGTATGTGCTGTGCTGAATCATCTCTCCGCAGATTTAAAAAAAAGTCGACAGGAGTCGACTTCGTTGTACCGGGTTTTATCCCATATGGCCTCTTTCCGTGGCGAGGAAAGCGTCACACAAAGCACGAACTCCGTAGCTCTAGCGAAGGACTCGGCCCGGAATGGAACCCACAACCTTCGGAGCCCGAGTCAAACGGTATATATCTCCGCAGATATGAAGCACCAGAACTAGATTCGCAGACCCCGTTGGTTTGTCAGTTTAGGGAGAGGGAGAACTGTATAACACAGTCACCTTTGACATATTACTTCGGTGCCGGCTCGGGAAGAAAGTTTGCACACCAACATTACTGCTATAGATACAAGAGGGACCTAACGACATGAGCGGTAGGTAGTACATCGGACTTAATGTTAAAAGCTCAGTCTATCCAGCCAACCAACTAATCGTAACTGTGTATGTTATGTCTTACAGCCTGGTATTGCTTTATATTCATCATCATCATGTTGCACGTACTTTACAGGACGTCGCACTCGTGACAGCCCGCCAACAGTTTCTCGATCCCTGGCTATTCCTTCTGTCTCATGCACCCGCGTGCCCAAGGTGTCTACGATGCCCTGCCTCCATGTTGCCGCTGTTCGACTCCTGTTGTTTCGGGAAGCATGCCTTCATTACGTGTTCTCTACAAGCCACTGTGGCATTTAATGTGGCCAAAGTATTTTAGTTTCGCAGACATGGCTTATGAGCTTCATGATTTTTAGTATTTCACCATCATCATGTGCCATGACCATAAGCGTTGGCGCCATGTTTCACCATCCCGCACGATCACCAGAGTCGTGTCGTGGATCAGCTCCGTATTCTTGACACCACCATGCCACGTCGCAAAGCCTTCCAGGTAGTTACTTATCTACCTTCCCCTTGGTCTTTTCCCCTCGATCTTACCAATTGTCACCAAGTTCTCTAATTTATTTCTTCCTATCATCATCATCAAGTGAACTGCCAGCTGGCGTAGGCGTTCATGGCTCTCCACAGATCTCGGTCTGTGGTGTTCTGGATCAACTCTGCTGATGATATTCCTCCACGCCACTGTCTCAATCCGTTCAGCATTATTTTGCTTGGTCTGCCTCTGCCTCTCTTCCCCTCGATCTTTCCAGTTGTCAGGATGTTCTCCAATGCCTGTCTTCTCATCACATGACCTATAATGTGTCGAAAATAGTTTAACTGTCTACGTCTAATTTCTCTGGTCATTTTAGTATTTAGCTATGTGCTTTACAGAAGGAAGAAACTGCAGAAGTATCGACTCTTTTAAAATGTTTGTAGGCATACATTTAACGTAATACAATCCACATCACCTATCACATACCGATTGGTCTATACTTGTAAAAATATGAGCTTAGCACCATATACCTTATACGAATCAAGGTGTGGAAAGGGTTCTTTGCTTTAAAAAATAGTTAGCTGCATATCCTTTACAGGACGTTGCAGCCAACCCCAGCATTTCTTGGCTTGTGTTTTCTTGGCAAGTTTTCGAAACACTGCTACAAGCGATTTTGAAATATTGAAGAATTTCAAGTATTCATTTGTTTCAGTAGAAACTTCATAACTTGGTTATCCATCCGCTCATGATTTTCTTCGCAATTTCTTCAGAAACCATTTTTCTTGTGCCATGTTTCTCAGCTTATTCAGCTTACATGTCTCGCATGCATTCAACGGTACAGGCTCTAAACTGCACTTTAACAACTCGTTTTCAAATTCAGTAGACCTCTTACATTAGTTATTCTATTTTTTTTTTAAATCCATCTTACAAAACGATACACTGCCATGGCTATTATTGTTCGTATCTCTGTTAGGATAGTCCACCGGATATTATGACTGCTCCAAGCTAATTACGATGCATCTGTTTAAGACAGCAATAAATCAACATCTTTTAATGTACCCTACACAATAAGGACTTGTGAGTATTGTTTTTCCCTCCATACTTTACGGTTCTGTACTTCTCGCCCTTCTGAAATTCGCTTTATAACGTAAGTGGACCCACAAATCACATTTTATGTAGACGTCTAGGCTTGTTCATGTGTTATTAAATTTAGCTTCAATTTTTACGTATACTGTGTAAAAGAGGAAAGGGGGGGGGGGGGATTTATAGGGAGGAAATACGAAAGGGGGTGGAATGACATTCTGAATAAATGGTGAAAGGGTGCATGAGCCAAAAAAAGGTTGAGAACCACTGATTTTCTCCTGATCTAAGCACCATCTCCGCAGTCTCTGTGTTGCAGAGTGCTCCTTCCCTTCTCCAAGCTCATAAATTAGCGGGGAGAGGGAGGTGCAAGACCGGTACTGGAACCTCACATATGTGGAGAAGCATATTAGCAATTAGCTAGATTAGCCTTGATGGCTCTTTTTTGCTTGACGTGTGCTTGGTGTGAGTTAAATTGAGTTGTGTCAAGAAGCGACAGCTTTGAATTTGTTTGTTGTCTAGCGTCTCCTCTAATAATCTAGTACAGTGGTTCTCAACCGGTGGGGAAGTCCCCCCCCCCCCCCCCCTAGCGGGGAATTTTACGGTTTCCGAGGGTGTAGATTATTTCAGGATCGCGTTAATGCAAAAACCGATTACTTGATATTGTTTTTCCCTCCATGCTTTACGGTTCTGTACTCCTCGCCCTTCTGATATTCGTCTTATAACGTAAGTAGACCCACAAATCATGTTTTATGTAGACGTCTAAACTTGTTCTAGTATGTGTTATTAAAGTTAGCTTCCATTTTTACGTATACTATGTAGGGGCAGGGTGGGGGAAGGGGGATTTATAGGGAGGAAATACAAAAGGGGAGGGATGACATTCTCAACATATGGTGAAGGGTCAAAAAAGGTTGAGAACCACTGATCTAGTTTCTTCTGCTTCAGTAAAACAAAAACAAACAAAAAAGTTGATTGCATATCCTTTACAGGACGTCACTGTCAACACCAGCATTTTTTTTTTTTTTTGCTGTTTGTGTTTTCTAGGCAAGTTTACGGTCAGTAGTTTACCTTTGCTTTTTGAACGACCAGCACTCATACTAGTGTGTGAAAACCAACGCAAGGCAGTCTGCTGCCAAATCGTCCGCAGCTGTCTTTCCGAACGCGGTATGCGGGATTACGAATTGCACCCGCAACTCCTTGGCCACACAGCCGGTTCTGTGAGCGCCAACCAATTAGTGTGGACTTGTTCATGTCGTAAGAGGCGACAAAATATGGCTGGCATGAAACTGGCTTCCTTAACCCGCAGAAATGTTAACCGCAAACTCCAATCAATCATGAACAAGTCTACAAAAGGATAATAGTGGGTCGCCGTGGCCAAGTGGTTAAGCCGCCTGTCTCGTGTTCTGAAGGTCGTGGGTTTGTTTCCGTTATAGGTCGATTCGGGTCCCTAGTGGAATTTTCTTGGAGACTCCTGGTGGTCGTCACTGGAGCTACTCAGTTCATGCTTTCTGCGACGCTCTCGGCAGGCCGGCCTGGGTAAAGGTACGAATAAATGTGGGATAAAACCCGGTGCAATGAAGTCGGTCCTCTCGCCTTTAAATTCCGTTAAGTAAACAGTATGATTTGTTCCCCCCTTCACCATATTTTCAGAACGTCACCTCCCCCCCCCCCCCGCCCCCTTTTTCGTATTTGCTACCTAAATATCCCCCCTCCCGCCCCTACACAGTATACGTAATAATGGAAGCACATACTAAAGCAAGTCTAGACGTCCACATAAAACGTGATTTGTGGGTCTACTTACTTTATAAAATGAATTTTAGAAGGGTGAGACGTACAGAACCGTAAAGTATGAAGGGAAAAACAAGATCAAGTAATCGGTTCTTGTATTAACACGATCTTGAAATAATCTTCACCCCCCCCCCCCCCCCTGGCGGTTGAGAACCACTGTTCTAGTAAAGAAAAAAAAATACTGTCATTTACTGCCAATATGGTACCTTGCGGTGTATGGCAGAGGGCTCTTTGAGCCTGAGGAATTAGGGCCGCCTGGCTAGTGCAGTTGCCGCGAAATATACAGGTTAGAGTGTTTTTATTTGCCCCAGACAGAAAAAAAGCTCAACGCCTTACAGAGGATTCTTCTTCTTCTTCTTCTTCTTCGTTCATCCGGTTTTTTTTTTTCGGACGTGATTGCGTTGTGCCTGTTTACAGCAGAGCTGCGTTCTTGCGCCGTTAGGCCGACACATCCGACTTCTGCGGGCATTTGTTGACCGGGTTAACCTTCCCGGGGGGTTTCTTAGGACGTTAGACTCTCACTGTTGTGGTGTTATCTCCCATCCCAGCTGGCCCATATAGAACAGCCAAAGGCATCCTGGTCGGCCCTCAAGGGAAGGCAGGGGCAGACCATGGGCATTCCCCGCCATCCAAGGAGGCTTCCATAATTGCAGAGCCATCACACAGCGCTCTGGTACTGGGCTCACCCAAGGAATCGTCACGTCCTGCACATGGCTGCTTAGCCTTACTTCCGTATATTGGGCCTTCCGTTCACCATAGGCTGTTCTTCCAGAAGCCAGAAGAATGCAGTTTGCAGATGACATCCACACAGTGAGCTTTCGATTCGGACTTTCCACGTAATGGATTTGCTATCCAAGCAATATTCCATTTTGTGCCACTAGGACACTTTTTCCACCTTTTATGAAGCCCACACAGTGAGCTTTCGATTCGGACTTTCCACGTAATGGATTTGCTATCCAAGCAATATTCCATTTCATGCCTCTGGGAGGCTTGTGTAACCGACATGCCTGTGGTATGAAGTGTGGCAGTCTAAATACTTCTTCATGTACATTTAAATGTCAACCTGAATACAGTTAAAGTAAGCTGCAGTCGACTTGAGCTTGTTGATATCTCCATAGAGCTTGTCCTCGAATGAAGCAGGTGTGGGCCAAAATATCTTTCTCTGTTCTGCATATATTGGGCACTCTTGCAGCAAATGTTTAGCTGTCATTTTACCAGTTCCACAATTACATTCATCTGTATCTCCTATCTTTAGTTTGTTGAACAAGTGGTATTTCAGCCTGTTATGTCCTGTGCGGAGTCTGAAGATTGCTACTTGTTCTCTTCGGTCGAGTTTGTAATATGCATCATCCTTCTGGTGGCCTGGATGCTCTGATTCCCATTTGGTTCTATAAGTGCTTTTTATCAACCTCTTTGCCTCATTATAGGTTATGTCTATGTCAGGCTGTGGTAGTCGTCCGCCCTCTTTTGCCAGTCTGTCAGCCTCTTCATTTCCAGGTATACTGCAATGTGATGGGATCCACTGTATTACAACTTTTTTGGATTTCTGGCATAGACCATGGAGTGCTGCTCTTAGGTCAGCTAGTTCTGTGCTGTTTTTGCTCTTCAGTATTGAGACAGCTGACTTTGCATCTGTAAGATAGCTATTTGTGTGTCTTTATTTTCCTCCATCAAAAGCATTTCTGCTGCAGTTTTCAGAGCCTCTACCTCCGCTTTGAAGTTACTTGAAAACTTTCCAGTTGCCACTGAATGTGTTTTTTTTCACTCCATTTTTTAAATTTAGGAGAACTCCACCTCCATTCTCTACTGAATTTTTGGCTGATCCATCTGTATATGCATGGGTCCAATTGCTGCTTGGGTAATGTTCTTTTATGTAGTTTAGGGTTATTTCTCTTCTTTCGGTTTCATGCTGAGTGTTCTTTTTCTCAATACCAGGAATGTTTTCTATCATCTCAGGCAGTTGCTGCTGTCTCCAAGCTGGGAACTTGTCTGCATTGTAAATGGGTTTCTTCTTCTTCTTCGTTCATCCGGAGTTTTTTTTCGGATGTGATTGCGTTGTGCCTGTTTACAGCAGAGCTGCGTTCTTGCGCCGTTAGGCCGACACATCCGACTTCTGCGGGCATTTGTTGACCGGTTAACCTTCCCGGGGGTTTCTTAGGACGTTTGACTCTCACTGTTGTGGTGTTATCCTCCATCCCAGCTGGTCCATATAGAACAGCCAAAGATCCTGGTCAGCCCTCAAGGGAAGGCAGGGGCAGACCATGGGCATTCCCCGCCATCCAAGGAGGCTTCCATACTTGCAGAGCCGATACATAGCGCTCTGGTACTGGGCTCACCCAAGGAATCGTCACGTCCTGCACATGGCTGCTTAGCCTCACTTCCGTATATTGGGCCTTCCGTTCACCATAGGCTGTTCTTTCCGGAAACCAGAAGTATGCAGTCTGCAGATGACATCCACACAGTGAGCTTTCGGTTCGGACTTTCCATGTAATGGATTTGCTAGCCAAGCAATATTCCATTTCGTGCCACTAGGACACTTTTCCACCTTTTATGAAGCCCACACAGTGGGCTTTTGATTCGGACTTTCCACATAATGGATTTGCTATCCAAGCAATATTCCATTTCGTGCCACTAGGACACTTTTCCACCTTTTTTGAAGCCCACACAATGGGCTTTTGATTTTGACTTTCCACGTAATGGATTTGCTATCCAAGCAATATTCCATTTCATGCCTCTGGGTCTTCATGCACCTTTAAATGTCAACCTGTATATAGTTAAAGTAATCTGCGGTCAACTTTAGCTTGTTGATATCTCCATAGAGCTTGTCCTCAAATGAAGCAGGTGTGGGCCAAAATATCTTTCTCTGTTCTGCATACGTTGGGCATTCCTGCAGCAAATGTTTTGCTGTCATTTTTCCAGTTCTACAATTACATTCATCGGTATCTCCTATCTTTAGTTTATTGAACAAGTGGTATTTCAGCCTGTTATGTCCTGTGCGGAGTCTGAAGATTGCTACTTGTTCTCTTCGGTCGAGTTTGTAATATGCATCATCCTTCTGATGGCCTGGATGCTCTGATTCCCATTTGGTTCTATAAGTGCTTTTTATCAACCTCTTTGCCTCATTATAGGTTATGTCTATGTCAGGCTGTGGTAGTCGTCCGCCCTCTTTTGCCAGTCTGTCAGCCTCTTCAGTTTCCAGGTATACTGCAATGTGATGGGTATCCACTGTATTACAACTTTTTTGGATTTCTGGCATAGACCATGGAGTGCTGCTCTTAGGTCAGTTAGTTCTGTGCTGTTATTGCTCTTCAGTATTGAGACAGCTGACTTTGCATCTGTGAAGATAGCTATTTGCTTCTCTTTATTTTCCTCCATCAGGAGCATTTCTGCTGCAGTTTTCAGAGCCTCTACCTCCGCTTTGAAGTTACTTGAAAATTTTCCAGTTGCCATTGAATGTGTTTTTTTCACTCCATTTTTTAAATTTAGGAGAATTCCTCCTCCTCCATTCTCTATTGAATTTTTGGCTGATCCATCTGTATATGCATGGGTCCAATTGCTGCTTGGGTAATGTTCTTTTATGTAGTTTAGGGTTATTTCTCTTCTTTCGGTTTCATGCTGAGTGTTCTTTTTCTCAATACCAGGAATGTTTTCTATCATCTCAGGCAGTTGCTGCTGTCTCCAAGCTGGGAACTTGTCTGCATTGTAAATGGGTTTGACTGTTGATATGTTAAGTATGGGATCTGCCCTAATCTTTCGTTTTGCAGTTTCTACAAAGTTGCTACGCTTCAGTCTTCCCTTTCCAAAACCACTAAACCTTTTATACATAGGGTGGTCTGTCAATCTTCTAAATTTTTCAGCTTGTTGCTGGGCTCTGCTATCTCTTCTATCCTGCATTGGTTGTAAACAAGTGATCTTTTCTAATTCATTAATAGGCGTTGTCTTCAGGCTTCCAGTTATGATTCGCATTCCTTGGTTTTGGACTCTACTTATTTTGTTAAAGTTTGACTTAGCTGCTGTTGCCCAAGCTGCAATGCCATATTCCAGTACTGGCCTCACCCGTCCAGTATATAACTTCTTGAGAACTTTCTCATCTGCTCCCCACGTTGTACCAGCAAGCTTTTTCATGATTGCCATTCTTTGCCTTGCTCTTGTTCGATTTTTCTCAACCTGTGTCTTCCATGTCAGGCGACGATCAAAGGTGACTCCTAGATAGTTTGGATTTTCTTCATGGCGCAATATTTTTCCATTCAATACCAGCTTAGGTTGCTGAGTTTTAGTTGAGAGGGAGAACACTGTGCATGTTGTTTTCTCCTCACTTATCTTCACTAGCCATGATTTTGACCAGTCCTCTAGCGCTAATAGGGCTTGCTGTATTCTGCTGTTAGCTGTACTAATATATTCTTCAGATGTCCATATGGCTAGGTCATCTGCAAAGGATGATGTGTGTACTCTGGCTGGAAAATTTTCCGTGATGTCGTTTATATATGCTAGGAATAATGTTGGTGAAAGAACTCCTCCTTGGGGGACACCTTGCTCCAACAGCATCATTTTGCTGGTTTGTCCTTGTACTTTTGTCCTGGCAGTTCTGTTCTCAAGGTAGTGGCTGATCCATTTGTACATTTTCCCACAAACATGCATTTTTTGTAGTTTTACTTTCAGTCCTTCCTTCCATACTTTATCAAATGCTTTTTCTAAATCTATCCAGACCGCTAGTGTGTGCTTTTTCTCTTGGAAGGCATCCTCTATTTCCTGAGCTATATAGGTTATTTGATCTTCAGTGGATCTGTACTTTCTGAATCCTGCTTGGTGAGGTGTTAAGAGTTGGTTTTCTTCCAGATGCCATGTTAGCCTGCCATTGATAATGCGTTCCATTAATTTTCCTACACAGCTAAGAAGACTGATAGGTCGATAGCCATTTGGTTCTTCCAGGTCTTTTCCTTTCTTTGGGACTGGTATTAGTATAGCTTCCTTCCATGCCTGTGGGACTATTCCCCTCTTCCAGCTGTAATTTAGGACTGCTAGTAGTTTCTTTTTTGCCTTAGTGCCTAGTCCTATTAGCATTTCATTTGTGATTCCATCCTTTCCTGGTGATGTCTTCTTTTTTAGGGTATTCATTGCCTGTTCCATTTCTTCCATTGTTAGATTTGCCATCATATATTCTGCTGCTGTCTCTGTATATCTATGATGTATCTGTTTATCTTTGATTGCTTTCTTCTGTTCGGCTGTAATATCAATGTGGTTTGCACTGGCATAGTGTTCCATTAGTGCATTTGCAGCCTTTTTTCCTGTAAGCAAGGCATTTCCTTGTTTAATTGTTATTTGTTTGTTTCTAGGTCCTTCATTGTTCATGGCTTTCACTAGTTTCCATAGTTTGTTTCCATCCCTGTCAAAATTCAGGTTTTCTGTTTTTTTCCTCCAACAATCTCTTGTTGTTTGATTTACTGTTCTTTTATATTTTGCTGAGATGGCTTTGAGAGAGATGTTCGCTTCAGTTGTTTGTTCTCTCTCTGCGGTCTTCCTAGCATCTTCAACTTTGTCCTCCAAAATTTGTAGTTCTTCAGTCCAGTATGGTTTGTAATTTTTCCTCGCTCCTCTTGGAATAGACTCAGTGGCCGCCTGTATTATTGCTCTGTTTAGACTTTCCACCATTTGCTTCATGTTGCCATATCGTGTATTTATGTTTTCACAATATGTGTCTGTTAGTATGGCAAATCTGTCCCAATCTGCTCGTTTGTAATTCCAACGGGGCAAAGGCTTTTGTTCCTGTGGAACATACTCCATATTTATTACAAGCTTGATTGGTCTGTGGTCACTACCTGCTAATTGGTCAAGCACATGGCGATCGATTTTGTGGAGGATGTCTCCTGTGCAGAAAGCTAAGTCTGGAGTAGAAGTGGTAATCCATCTTCTGGAGTAGAAGCTCGGTGTGTCATCCGCTTTGTTGAGTAGATGGAGATTTGAGTCTATTTCCCAGTCCTCCACTTCATCTCCTCTTTTGTCAGTATCTGGGTATCCCCATCTTTCTGAACGGCTATTAAAGTCTCCGACAACAATGCAATTTGTGTCAGTTATTTCCATGTTTGAGAGTGTAAGATCCTTATCTGCCGGGCTATACAGATTGTAAATTCTTATTTTCACGTCCTTTATCATTATATCAACACCTATAATTTCCGTTTGGTTGTCAGAGATCACAGATACTTCGCTGCAAGGTATTGTATTTCGTGTAAGTATTACAACTCCTCCTTTGTGTCCTTCGCGGTCGAAACGTGTGGCCTGATATCCCTCGACTGAAAATGTGCGATTGGCGTTGAGGTGTGTCTCTTGAATGCATGCCACATCTATTCTATCTTTATGAAGACGCTGTGTTAGGGACGCTTTCTTGTTATAAACTCCTTCTGCATTCCATTGTAGTATGTTGAGTGTCCGGGGTGTTTGGTCAATAAGCTCTTAACCTACTCCTCTGTGCCTTGACTCCACAGCACAGGGGAAGGTGACCACCAGTAGTCATGGGTGGACCCCCTCGAGGCAGGGGGCCCGGCACTATCACCGCCTGATGGGACTTCACGGGATTAGCACCATAACGATTAATTTTCATCTGTGGCATCATGAAATGATAAAGTTACGTTGCACTTCTTTGTCAAGCCTGTGGCTCAGTACATCCGATTTCGACAAGCATTTGTTCGGGATGCTTTCCCTAGCCTTTGACTGTCCCCAGTCTACCTACAAGGCAGCAGGTTTGTGCGTCACTTCGTCTGGTCCCTCTCCCTTGACCTGTCCGACATGGGTGACCCTACCAGTAGCTGTGCTACCGTCGGCATAGCTCTTGGGGTCATTGGAACGCTCAAGCCCCTCTACCTCGTCAAGGTGGACGCACGGCAGAGGGGTACAGAGGATTCGAACCCGGGTCTCCTGAATGAGAGCCCGGAATTCTAGCCACTCGGCCAGACGATCCCCAGTAGTATGGGGAAATATTAAATAATGCAACAGCTATGTAAAAATAATAGGATGCAAAATATACAACAGAAAGTAAAGGACCCCATGCACGCCTTGAAGCTTATTTGGCATATGGTGTTAGTGTGCTCACAGATGCCTAGAAAATCATTGTTCGCTAAATGGAACCTGTACTTTTGTATGGATATGACAGGTGGACAATGAACAGACAAGCTGAAAACCATCCAGTGGCAGTGGAAATGTGGTTTCTGCTTGAAATGCAAAGAATACCTTGGACAGACAGAAAACCCAAAGAGCTAGTCCTACAAGAAACAAATGAAAATCGTAAACTGATAAGAGAAATTAGACGAAGACAATCAAGATTTTTGGGCACTTTATGAGAAGAAATAAACTGGAGAACTTGGTGATATCTGGCAAGATTGAGAGGGAAAAGAAAAACAAGGGGGGAAGGCAGAGAGGTAAATATCTAAATGGCTTGACCACATGACTTAATCGAGACAAAAACCCAGGGTTGATTCACGACTCTGGTGATCGAGTGAGACGGCGAAACACGATCGCCCACAATTAATGACATTTTAGCAAAGTAGTATATTGAACTGCAGTGTTGAATCAGTACTGCTATATGGATCAGCAACATTGAGAACGACTAAAGAGTTTAGTTGGCACATGATGATGATGCCGTAACTGTATAGGCCACTAGCCGCTAGACCAGTGGTTCTCAACCTTTTTTTGGCCCGTGCCCCCTTCACCATATTTTCATAATGTCATTTCCCCCTTTCCTATCAAAAATTTGGCCCGTGCCCCCCTTCACCGTATTTTCAGAACGTCATTCCCCCCCCCCCCCCCCCCCCCTTTTCATATTTCCTATCTAAACATCCCCCACCCCTACACAGTATACGTAAACATGGAAGGTAAATTTAATAGCATATACTAAAACAAGTCTAGACATCCACATAAAACATGATTTGTGGGTCTACTTACTTTATAATATGAATTTTAGAAGGATGAGACGTACATAACTGTAAAGTATGAAGGGAAAAACAATATTAAGTAATCGGTTCTTGTATTAACGCGATCTTGAAATGGTCTTCATCCCCCCCCCCCCCCCTGGAAACTCTAAAATTCCCCCCGGGGGGGGGGGGGGGGGGATTCCCCACCGGTTGAGAACCACTGCGCTAGACGGATTATCAAAGTAAAGATCACACCGGCCTGCCGTGCTTCTCATTGCATTTCCCACTACTTATTGTAGGCTGGATCGAACAGACAGCCCAGGTCAATTACAAAATATCCGCATCAATGGGGATTCGACCGCATGTTTACCAGTCCAGTATGTTTTTATTTTTTAAGTTGCATATCCTTTACAAGACATTGCAGTCAACATCAGCATTTTTTGCTGTTGTGATTTCTTGGCAAGTTTACATTCAGTAGTTTGTCATTGCTTTCTGAACGACCGGCACCCATACCAATTCGTAAAAATCCAACGCAACTTGGTTCAGTAGGTTAGCATGTAATATTCTATGATTTTATATGATAGGGAGGCCCCGTGGTGAAGTGGTCAAGCCGTTTGATTCGGCTCCGAAGGTTGTGGGTTCGATTCCGGGCCGCGAACCTTTGGTTCACGAGTGAAAATTTTCGGAGACTCCCGTGGGTCGTCGCTAGAGCTACAGAGTTCGTGCTTTGTGCTACGCTTTCCACGCTGCGGAAAGAGACCGAGCCATATGGGATAAAACCCGGTGCAATGAAGTCGACCCTGTCGACTTATAAGCGACTTTTTTATTCTATGATTTATAATTAATTTGAGTCCGACTGCTCTGCGCAGATACCAATTATTGTTTGTAGGTAAGTCGGTCTCCACCATTAGCATTGGGACTCTTTGCTGGCTGTTGAAGATGAGGACGGAGCACGGATGGGAATGTATTGAGTGCTCTGATGTCGGTTCTTATCTTGACTCTTCTAAACTCTTTAGTCGTTCTCAATGTTGCTGATTATACTAAGTTGCTAAAATTATTGTCTGAGATGAAAATATATTATTCATCACAGAGAAATGGAAAAGCAATAGTGATTAAATCTAGCCATGCCGTCACCTAGTATATGTGACGACCTCACATCCCTACGGCGGTATCTATGATGGCCTTTGCCTGTTCCAGTCTGAACTGATGCCTGTAGAAGATTGTAGTCGGCGAGGGGGTACACACATACCTGCCCAGTGTAGCTATCTTGGAATGTGGAATGTCTGCTAATGGCCGTATCGACCAGATCAAAGCCCCGCCAAACCATATTACGGATGGTCTTATCAATCAACCAGTCAGCCGATGCTGAGCAAACTAGTGTGTTTGTGTGAAAGCTGGACATTAAGTCCCTGACAGCCAGGCAAACGGTCTTTGAGATCAAAGTGAAGTCTGCAGCTGTTTTTCCGCGGGTAATAAAAGCCGGACGCAAACAGACACTAGCAGCGCGGGAACAGGAGGGGACGAGTTCCGTCAGGAAGGACATAAAGAGCGGGCAAATTACAGTTCAGAGGTGGGTAGATTTATACCTTTCCCGCCCATCAAGCTGTCGGGTAGTGGTGGTAGTATCAAGGTGGCTGGCTGAATTATGAGCTGGTAATGAAAGGCCGGCTGTCAGAATCGGTGACTAAGGCTGTTTGGGGTTGTCTGTTTGACGGGATGTAAAAACGTACCACGTATTATGAAAGTGGAGAACAAGAGAGATTGATACCGCTCAATACCAGCCCGCCGAGACATTTATCACGTGATAACAATAGCGCTTGGCCAGGTTTATAATTTCGACAGACTGAAATAAATTAATTGATGCGGAATTAGAGAATGACTGGTAGCTTTCATGTATTCACTGACTGTATCGTAAACTTTGGCAAGATGGAGAACATACTGGCCAATAAAATGGTGCCAACTGCAGTGAGAAAATGAGCGTCCAGGTGGTATATAAAGGCCATAACGTTATACGCATGTGAAATATGGACAATAATTAGACAGTTGAGAAACAGCTAATAGCCATGTGAATGTGGTTTCCGGGGAAAATGCGGGGAATTTGCAAAGAATACCAAGGACGGGGGGAGGGGGGGGTGAGACTAGCAAGTTTTACAATAAATAACTAGTTAGTTAGTTAGTCGAAAGATCATCCTCATTGCACATCGAACCATTCAGTCCATAAGTGCTCGGATCCCCTCCTCAGCACATCCCGCAGCGTGTAGCGGCTAACGACACCAGTTCTGTGTTGGTTTATCAATCTACTTTGGCTTCCTGCGTAGTGTTCTTGTTTGGCCACCCCTCTTTTAATTTGCTGTTCTCGCAGTCTGGCCATGGTTGTAGATTCACAGTCATCACTTGGTTCACGGCAAAAGTCTTACTTCTCGTAGAGCATTCAGAATGTCAGCCTGGTCCAAGGCGCGTCCCGCCCTCCACCGTAGCCTCACCTGCGAGCTTGTCAGTCCGCTCATTTCCTTGTACTCCCGCATGCCCTGGCACGAAGATGAAACTAATCTTTGCCAGCCGATGACCGCTCCAGAGGCAGCAACCATTCTCTTCGGATCGACCCCTCCTCTATCCTCTTGATCATGTTCATTGAGTCGCTAAGGAAACATGCCCTAGTGAATGTCTGTGTCTCGAGCCATGTTATTGCTTTACTTACTGCCATGACTTCCATAGTCAGGCTACTTGTGGTTTCAGTGAAAGCACCAGAGTCCTCCTTCACAATTCTCCCTCCGGCCCGAGCCGTAAATGAGCCCATGAGCTTCTCACATGTCGGACGACCGACCCATCTGTGTAGATGACAGCCTCACCGTGTAGCGAATTCTCGAAAATCAACGCTTGTACTTCAGCCTCCACAGCAGCCGGATTTTCTTGTCTGCATTTTCTATTTAGTTGGATGCAAACTGAAAAGGATGTGCAGAAATCTGTTGGCACTTGTACCCACTCCTCGCCAGGTTCTAAGTCCTCAAGTGAACACAGCTGTTATAGAATGTCTTCGGCTTGACCCATCCACGACCGTCCTCTTTTTAACCTGCTGCCCTTCACCTTCATAATTTCACTATGCAGTGGATAGCATATGTAGTGGATAGCAACATGGATGCATGTTCATTGAGTCGCTAAGGAAACATGCCCCAGTGAATAAATAACTAACCATTGTAAATTGATTAGAGAAAAGACTCAGACAGTCAAGACTTTGAACACGTTATGAGGGGGAATAAATCAGAAAACTTTGTAACCATTGGTAAACTGATAGAAAATGAGCCGAGGTTAGACAGAGAGATGAATATATGGTGTATTTTTAATGACTGTGGGGATTTTTGAAAACATTGCCGTTCCAAGTTTTGTATTTACCCTCTGTAAACTCATACAACTTAAAAGGTAAATACAAAACTTGGAACGGCAATATTTTCAAAATCCCCACAATCATTATAATTACACCCTGTATCTGGATAGCCTGGGCACGTGGCACAAACGGGGCAGCAACGCATACCTGATCCAAGACTGTTGATCGCGTGAGATAGCGAACCGTGATCTCCGATGATTATCGACATGACACATGATGATGATAGTGATGGAAATAGATCTAGCCCACAGCTAAAGATCGAGAGATAATGTGGGAAGAAAATGTGTTAGCCATCGTCTTATACAAGTTTCCACAATTGAGTCATCATTATCATGTGCTTCATTGATACGCTTGGGAGAACATGGTTCGATATTTCTAGCCAATCCCCGGTTAGGTCAGTATTCCTGTACATACTATGCAATATGGCCACGCCAAATAGGTATTAATCTCTATGTCTACACCTCGTTTTTCTCCAACACAGTGCGTCAGGTATCTACGACTTGACGATATCATGTCTTGGAAAGTGGCGTAGGACGATATGTCTCTCCATAGATCATGGTCCTCGGTGTTCTGAATCAATTTTAATGGTGATACTGCTTCACGTCATCGCCTTGACTCAACAGTTATAATTCCGCTCGGTCTCCCTATGTCTCTTCTTCCTGTTGAGTGTTCCCGTCACCGAGTGCTGAGTGATATAAAAGGTTAGGTCTAGTACCGTATGCTCAAAGCACCCGGAAGGTTAACCCGCTCAATATATGCCTGAAGAAGTCGGTTTGTGTCGGCCAAAAGGCGCAAATATCGCAGCTCTGCAGTAAACAGTCAAACGCAATTAAATCCAAACAGACATTCTGGACGAATGAAGAAGGAGACAAGGTCTATAAAAACAACTTTCCTGTATTTCTTAAACGTCTACTCACATCACGAAGATTTTCAGTTACGGAGAGTTCGTGCTTTGTGCGGCGCTTTCGACAGGCCGCCGGGCGGAAAGAGACTCAGGCCATATGGGGTTAAACGCGGTGGAATGAAGTCATCTGCATGACGATTATATACACTTTGTCTTCATTTAATTAAAGTATGAATAAAATCAGTGGAACTGCGGTAAAGCTGTGGAAATGTAAGCAACATAAAATAACAATAACTAATGCAGCTTTATAGAACACAATTACGGAAAACACAAGACGTTGGGCGACTAGTCTTCATCAGCAAACAAATACATACACAAAACACAACATATAATCACGGAGAAGAGACTACAGTGACTACATTAAGACATAAAAACGGGATGAGAAGAATGACAACATGAGAAAAATTAGAACAATGAACAAAAAATGAAAACAAAATGATAAAAAAATGTGCTATTTATCTCAGAATCCCAGGCTGTGATACTAACATGAATTTTCACATTGATACTCTTATATAAAGACTCCCGTGGGTGTCGAGGGGACCGGAGTAGGGGACGGCAGCGGTTCAGTGAAGATCCCAGGTAAGTGAGTGAAAGTGGTACATGAAACAGGGGAGGAAGGTAAGCCGGGAAACTGAAAGCAATGGAGATATGATGGTGGACCGAGAATGAAAACTAAGGAGTGCTCCCGTGGATGTCTCTACAAAGCATGAGTGGGTGCCGAGGTAGTCAATTTATTCAGCTGAGATCATTTGTTGAACCTAGAGCATTGAGACTTTATAACGTGAATCATAAATCCATCTTCTACAGCAGCAAAGAGTAAACGGTCAAGTTGAGGCGAAGGGGTTAAGATGGCTATGTGCAATCACACATACGGCGTTCGTAATACAGCTGCGGGAGATTTGGAAGCGGATATATATATATATATATATATATATATATATATATATATATATATATATATAATATATATATATATATATATATATATATATGGTTGGCACCTTGCCGTCTTGACAGACCACAGTTTGTAAAATGGAGTTATACCTCTCCAAAGCACAACGCCTGGGCTGAATATAGAGATCATGTGTTGCCCATGCAGCATGATTCCTCTCTCGGCCTGCCTAGTTTACTCCAGACGAAAGGTAACACCCATACATCTGGAATCAGACAAGCTGCAGAAGCTGCCGGATCAGGAAATCAATGCTCTAACTGTCCGCCCGTCGGAGATTAGATCCTAGACCAGTTGCCAACCAAGGCTTAGGGCCTGGTCTGCCCTGCCATGACATTTAGTCTTTAGGTTGCATTTCCTCATACTAGGATAAGGCTTGTACCCTCCAATTGTGCTCCTTCGCCCGAAGTCGATGGCACAATATGGGGTGTCGGATTTGGTGAGCGCCGCGTGTATATCTATATTTATAAAACAAAGTGTATGTATGTAAATATGTATGTATATATGTATGTATGTAAATATGTATGTCCTTTATTTGTTCGCGAACGGCCCATCCGATTGAGATGAAATTTTCTACACGCCTTCCTTTCATTCCAGAGCTGTCAACTGTCATAGTTTTTTTTCTTCTTCCTCCTCCTCCCTCCTCCCCCTCCCAAAATACGTACGTTAAATATATGATGATGATGATGAAAGAATCCCCGAACCAAAACGCTAGGGAAAGGGAAGAAAATGACGTGACTACACAGAATCGTCACACGGCAATCATCATCATCAAGTGCCGTGCCGACTGGCGTAGGCGTTCATGGCTCTCCGTAGACCTCAGTCTTTGGTTTTTTGGATCAACTCTGCTGCTGATATTCCTCCATGCCACGGCAATATCAATAACAATTCATCTTTTTATGTGTAAGGAAGTTATCTACAGTCGTGTAGAAGGGAAGAACTAGACGAGTATGAATTCGGAATGGCGAAACTCTCTCCCCCTCTCTTCTCCTCCCTCTACCTCCTCCCTCCACCCTTCTCCTCTTCCTCCTCCTCTCATCCCTCTCCCTCCTCCCTCCTCCTGCTCCCTCTTCCTTCTCCCTCTTCCTCTCCCCTCCTCCTCCATCCTCCTCCCTCCTACTCCCTCCGCCTCCTCCCTCATCTTCCCTCCTCCTCCCTCTCCCTCCTCATCCCTCCTCCTCCTGCCTCCCTCCTCCTCCTCCTGCCTCATTCTCCCTCATCATCCTCCCTCCTCCTTCTCCCTTCTTCTCCCTCTTCCCTCTTCCTCCTCCTACCGTCCTCCCCTCCTCCTCCCTCCACCCTCCTCCTCCCTTCTCCTCCTCTTCCTCCTCCCTTTCCTTCCTCCTCCTCCTCCCCTCTACCTCCTCCTCCCCCTACCTCTTTCCTCCTCACTCCTCCTCCCCTTCCACCTCTCTTTCCTTCCTCCCCTCCTCATTCTCCCTCCTTCCTCTCCCTCCTTCCTCCTCCTCCTTCCTTCTTCTCCCTCCTCCTCCTCCTCCCTCCTCCCCTCCTCCTTCCTCCTCCTCCCTCTCCTCCTCCTCACTCCTCCTCCTCCCTCCTCCTTCTCCCTCTACCTCCTCCCTCCTCCTCCCTTCACATTCCTCCTCCTCCCTCTTCCTCCTCCTCCCTCCTCCTCATCCCTCCTACTCCCTCCTCCTCATCCCTCCTCTCCCTTCTCCTCCTCCCTCCTCCTCCTCCCTCTACCTCCTCCTCCCTTCACATTCCTCCTCCCTCTTCCTCCTCCTCCCTCCTCCTCCTCATCCCTCCTTCTCCCTCCTCCTATTTCTTCCTCCCTCCTCCTCCTCCCTCCTCCCCCACCTCCTTCCTCCTCCTCCCTCTCCTCCTCCTTACTCCTCCTCCTCCCTCCTCCTCCCTCTACCTCCTCCCTCCTCCTCCCTTCACATTCCTCCTCCTCCCTCTTCCTCCTCCTCCCCCTCCTCCTTCCTCCTCCTCCCTCCTCCTCCTCCCTCCTCCTCCTCCCTCCTCCTCCTCCCTCCTCCTCCCTCTACCTCCTCCTCCTCCCTCCTCCTCCCTCTACCTCCCCCCCTCCTCCCTTCACATTCCTCCTCCTCCCTCTTCCTCCTCCTCCCTCCTCCTCTCTCCGCCTCCCTCCTCCTCCTCCTCCCTCTACCTCCTCGCTCCTCCTCCCTT